>PVJI01000352.1:0-283297 GCA_004026765.1 Micronycteris hirsuta
CTTCTGCACTTCCTATACTATTCTTAACCTCCCCCTGTCTGTTGTCTACCTATCATTTATGCTACTTGTTCTGTGCCCCATTCCCACCCTCTCCCCCTACCACTCCCCTGTTGATATTCCTCCATACCTTATATAACTCCCTTTAACATTTCATACAATAAAGGCTGGGTGACGATGAACTTCTTGAACTTGACCTTATCTGAGAAGCACTTTATCTGCCCTTCTATTCTAAATGAAAACTTTGCTGGATAGAGTATTCTTGGATGTAGGTCCTTGCCTTTCATGACCTGGAATACATCTCTCCAGCCCCTTCTTGCCTGTAAGGTCTCTTTTGAGAAATCAGCTGACAGTCTTATGGGAATTCCTTTGTAGGTAACTGTCTCCTTTCTCTTGCTGCTTCTAGGATCCTTTCCTTATTTTTGATCTTGGGAAATGTAATTATGATGTGTCTTGGTGTGTTCCTCTTTGGGTCCAACTTTTTTGGGACTCTCTGAGCTTCCTGGACTTCCCACAAGTCTATTTCCTTCGCCAGCTTCGGGAAATTCTCCATCATTATTTGTTCAAATAAGTTTTCAATCCCTTGGTCTTCCTTCTCTCCTTCTGGCAGCCCTATGATCTGTATGTTGGGACGTTTACAGATGTCCTGGAGGTTTCTGAGCCCCTCCTCCGTTTTTTGAATTCTTGTTTCTTTATTCTTTTCTGGTTGGATGTTTTTTTCTTTCTGCTGGTCCACTCTGTTGATTTGAGTCCCAGTTTCCTTCTTATCCCTGTTGGTTCCCTGCAGATCTCTCCTCATTTGTTCAAGCAATTTCGATAATTTTTCGTCGAATTCTGTGAGCATCCTGATTACTAGGGTTTTAAACTCTGCATCTGAAAGGTTGGCTATCTCTTGGTCGGTTAGCTCTGGGGCTTTGATCTGTTCCTTTCTTTCGGCCATTTTTTTTTCCCTCGGTGAGCCTGTTACTGTAAGGAGGGCGGAGCCTTGGGGATCCCCTGTGCAGGGAAGTTCCTGGTAGTTGTGCTGTGACGTAGCCTGTGGGGGCGGGACCTGAGAGCACAATGGCGCCTGCTCTGCTCTCCACACCCACACTGCCTCCTGCAAGCAATTCGAGCCCCTCTGCGCTGGCTCCAAGGGTCGCCCCAGGGTCGGTGGACGGGCTGCACCGCTCCAATCCCCCGCGGGTCTCCCCAACGAACTCTCCTATGAGGTTGGGAGTTCCTCCCGCCGCGGACTCCACCCCCACACCTGCTCTCAATCTGCGCTGATGGGTTGCGCCCTGCTTTCTCTCCCGGACCGTCTGCCCTCGAATGCGGACCTGCCCGGTCCACCAGTCTCCGCCCGCTGGGTCCGGATGAGCCGGGCGCTGGCCGCGATTTGGTCAGGCACCCCCGTCTGGGTGTGCTGCAGCCCCGCGGAGATCCAACCCGCCCCTCCAACCGCGGTCCTGCCGTCTGCTCACTTGCTCGCGGTGGGGTCGCCCGAGCGCTCTCCCTCCGCCCTGCTCCTCCCGGCTCACCAGACTGGATGAATGCATCTTCTTTAATTCCTCCGGCAAGATGGCGGCATAGGTGAACGCGCCATGCCTCCTCACACAGCCAAACAAGGAAAAAAACAGAAATATACCTAAACAAAAACAGCCACATCTGAGAGAAAATCGAATTGAGAGGAAGTCCAACAACCAAGGAATTAAAAAAGATACTGTTTTCGAAGCTAAACAGATTTAGAGTGTTTACTTCTGGCAGGCATTAATTTTCAGCCCCACATCCCTAATTCACCTTCAGTGTAAAAGCACTGCTCTTTGACTTGACTAATATGGCTTAAACTTATGAAAATGTATGAACATTCTGTAGTTTGAAATTTATATTTGAAATGTATTCTATATTTTAAAAAACAATTGATTTGCCATACCTAAGCTCTACTAAAAAAGACAAGAGATATAAAAGTATAATAAGAATATGTCCATTATTTATGTTGTATAATGAACATTTGTGAGTTGAAGAATTATTCTGGCTATTGTATCTTGTCAGATTGAATTTGCTGCTACATGAAAAATAATTTTGTGTAATGCATTTTTCTACATGATAAAATTATCTTGATAAAGTTTTGATAAGTATAAAACTGAACTGTGAAAACATTGAGATGCTGTTATTCATACTTATTATCTTAACAGTTCGTTGACTTTCTAAAGCTTTTATTAAAATGTGTATTTTCTGGTTCTGGGGTGTTTTTTTCCCCCAGTAAAAGCATAACTAATAACTGAAGAACATGATTTACTATGCTCTTGTTGGGGAAAAAATTATCAAGCATTTCTTTTCTTGAGCCATATAGTAGAAATTTTTGTTACGTGTACTTCTAGAGGATTGTGAATACAGCATTGTAATGTAAAGGCCAAGATTCTGTAGATGTCAATTGCTAGTTGAGTAGCACTATTATAATATCGTATGCAATAACATGCCTCTAGACTAAAGTTAAAGTTGAATCTTTAAGTCCTTTAAAAAGGCTTTACTATTTGAAAGAATTTAATATTACTGAATATATAGTTAAATTGAAGCAGAATTATTAGACCACATTTTATATTATTAATACCAATATTCTTTAGCATTTTTCCTCTAGTTTACAAACTATCAGTGACTGTATTTTACTAAGATTTATATATTAATGCAACTTGGAAAAGCAAAATTTTCTTTTTTTTTTTAATAGGAGTACCAAAATCTAATCTCTTGCATACCACATCGTTAAGGGGCCATAAAGACTGCTTTGAAAAATACCATTTGATTGCAAACCAGGATTGTCCTCGATCTAAGCTTTCAAAAAGTACTTATTATGAAGACGTTAAAACCATCTTGAGTAAGAAGATAAACTGGATTGTACAGTATGCACAAAATAAGGATGTAGATTCAGATTCTGAATGTTCTAAAAATCCCCAGGATCACCTGTTTAATTTTCGGCATAAGCCAGATAAAAAGATACTCCCACAATGTGACTCCCAAGTACCAAAGTATTCTGCTAAGTGGATAGATGGAAGTACAGCTGGCCTCTCAGACTGCACGCAGAGAATCCTGGAGCAGAGAGAAAACAGAGACTTTGGGCTGGCTGTGTTACAGAATCCAGGTGCCACTTTATGCCACAGTAGTGCACTGTGGTCTCATAGTCAAAACCAGGCACAGAAAAAAGAAGAGACAATCTCTAATCAAGGCGCAAACGTCCAGACCCAGCATCTTCATTACAGCAGAGAGGAATGTAAGTAAAATGGGAGAAAGGTGAAATAGTTTTATTGGGCTTTGTTTTTATTTTTTTAATATCCCTACGTATTTGGTGTTTTAAGAATTTTACTGTAGAATTACAGATTTGGTAAATAGACTATTTAAGTGACAGGTTTATCCCATAAAAAATGAGATGTCTTAAAACGCTCCATCAGTTCTCTGGAATCCTCCACAGTATGTCCTAAGCACTAGACTTCTGCAGTACCATGAGTTGTTTTACCATTCTAAATTACTAAACTAAATGGAATCCACAAACTGAATGGAAAAGTTCAAGGTTCATATAGAGCAGAAATCCAGCCTCAACCATTGGCTTACACATGTTGTCCCATTGCTAATCCCTACAAGACTAATTGGGAGTGGCATTTCAAAAGCAAAAATCTGACATTTTACTGAAGGCCAAAGGTAATGTGTTATTTGAAGTTAGAGAAGTGACTCATTTGGTCTGCATCTCCAAAAGCTCGCAGAAGCTGAGATAATTTTAATTGACTTAAATAATTTTAGAGCAAGAAGGGACCATGGGTATATTTTTATAAAATTTCTTGATTCTACATATCTAAGGTTATGTAACTGGATAGACAACGTGATTTTTCAGACTGTTCTCAGTATTTTATAGTAGTGTTTTTCAAACTGGCATCATGAACTATGTAATGTTTAAGCAAAATTGACTTGATGGGATATATCAGAATCCAGTGGACCTAATGAAGTGCTTTCTGGTGAAACTTGTTTCAGGGGTAGGTGTACTGGGAGTGATATAAAATACATCTTTTACTGTGGGTTGAGGGTTAGAATTTAAAAACTCCATACTGCAGGAGTCAATGAATCATAGGATACTGCTGAATGTTATGTTGGCAGATAAGTGCAGATATTTCTTAAATAGGATATTGTGTTAGTGATGAAGGTAGCTTCTTTTCTCAGGTTGTTGTGGTAATAATGAATATATTTTCATGTTTCAGTGAATTCGATGACTTTTGGTGAGGTAAAGCAACTGAATACAAAGCTCCAACAGCAAATACAGGGTAAACAATCAGTGTCAATTTTTTTTTTTTTGCATGTGAACATTTTGACATAGAAAATCCCCTATAACAGGGTCACATTAGCTTTATCTGCATTTAAATTTGGAAATGGGATTAGAACCTGTTAAGAGTTTCCAGAACAAAAAGAATAAGAGAACAATTTCTTTATGAACTGCAGGGGAAATAGGTTTTTCTTTTTTTAAGTGAAAATGAAGACTACGTCTTAATCTCTACCTTCTTACCGACTCCCTGCTATTTTATTGACTCCCTGCTGTTCTGCCAGGCTCTGTGCAGGTGGCCTTCCTAGCAGTTCTTTCACGCAGGCATTGGTCCCGGTCTTGAACAATTTCAGACACAAAGGCAGTAAGAATAGTACAGTGAGTCTCTTCACCCATCCTCATCAGCTTCAACTATTACAAAAAGCATAGCCAATTTTCCTTCATCCCCACTTGTACCCATTACCCTTGCCCCTCCTCCGACCCCAGCATGGATTACCTTGAAACAAATCCCAGACAACATACTGTTTTGTCCAAAAATACTTCACGATTTACTCTAAAAGATAACTTTTTAAGGTAATCCCAACCTCATAACATCTTTAAAAAAAAAATACCAGCTAGTAATTTTTAACATCATGAAATATGATTCTAACACCAACAGTTAACAGTTTGTGTTCTGATTTCCCAGTTGTCTCTTATTTTATTTTGTTTTACAAACTGATTCCCATTTCTGTGAGGGAACTACACTCTAAAGACAGTTAAGGTGCTTACAGAGATCATGCATTTAGTCAGTAGCAGATTAAAGATTCTAACCCTTGTGTTTTTAACTCCAAGGCTAGTGGCATTTCTTGACCACACAGCCTCTCAGAATAATAAAATAATAACAGTAGTAATAGCGGCATATATTTATCAAGTACTTACTCTGTGGTAAGTACTTTACAAGTATGGACTTACTGTATCCTCACAGTAACCTTGTGAAAGATTTACTCTCATGGAGGCAATACATAAGGGGAAACTAAAACATAGTTTAAGTTACTTGCCTGAGACTTGTAAGAGTAGCAACAAGGTTTGTCATTCCAAGTAGTCTGATTCCAAAGCCACTTGGGTTTCTAGACCTAGGCGCTAACATGCACTTAGTTTCCATAAGTCATACTAGATACTGACTGAACCTGTTTCTACTTCAAATTGGGAAAAGGGTCTCAGAGGTAGTTGTACTGCCGTTTCTGCTACATATCTATGTAGTCATTGCTTATGACACTTAAGTTTCACTTGGTGGAGAAAAGGAATCCCATATTGCAGCTGGCTATGCAAAGTATACAACACCCTCAAATGATCAAAACACCACCATTTCCTTGGCGTCAGATCACTTTCATTGCAAACATTCACCCAGTGCATTCAGTTAAAGTACTTGAAATGTAAATCATAAGGTTAGCTTTCTGTGTCCTAAAAATGGAACTTCTTTCTACATTTCTACAGAAGTTTTTGAAGAGTTAACACACCAAGTGCAAGAAAAAGATTCTTTAGCCTCAGAGCTCCATGTCCGCCACGTTGCCATCGAACAGCTTCTCAAGAACTATTCCAAGTTACCGTGTCTGCAAGTGGGACGAACAGGAATGAAGGCACACCTGCCCATGAACAACTGAGCTACCCTTTACACTTACTTCCTGCACCCTACCACTTGCTGGTCTGCCAGGCATGCAAACTCTGCACAACTTGAAGAAAGTCATGGTTCATTTTGTGATGCTCATTAAAGTTGCCAAGCTCAAAGGCAGTATTTATCTTTGTCAAATAAAGCCAATCATTGCACTTTAGGCTTGTAGGATTGATCATTTTGGCTTATTCTGGGAATCATTTTTTCCCATAATTACTAAATGGCCCTTCCTAACTTTTACCACATGTGACTATTTAAATATACTATTACAGTGTGATTTTATTAAACATAGTTTAATGTAATTCACCTTTTAAAACAATGGAAGTTGTTTTTAATGTAATTCACCTTTTAAAACAAAGGAAGTTTAACAAACTCCTTAGATTAGTCTGAACTACTAAAGATAAAAATTTTAAGAGGGAAATGAAATTCATATCACCTTATTTATTATGAGCAATATTTTAATATGAAAATTTTATATATAAAAATGCTATTTTAGGTACCTTTCCATTCTCTTTATAAATGTGTATTTGAATGGCTCTGTGTGTTATAGTTACACTTTCATGTGTGACTGTTACCCATATTTCAGATCACTGCATTTTATTCTCTTAATACACTGCTTTTACAACTATTATCTTGTTTTCCAAAGATAAATGTATTTTGGAGTAGAAATCTATCTAGTTGAATTGTTTGACTTCTAACAATTCTTATGAAAGAGGAATTAATAACTTTTTAAAGCAAATATACAAGAAAATAAAATATATAATTTTTTTCTAACAAAAGCAATTCTGAGTTTGTTCAGGAAGAAAATGCTAATCTAGCTTTTGTACGTCAGTTTGTCTCCACAGAAGTAAAAGCCTCTTTTATTTCATTATTACTTTCACTCCATTTCAATGTGTTAGAATTTGGACAGAGTAAGTCAAGGCTCACTTGCAAGTCAAATGTAATATCTATCTTCAAATTGAATGCACTGGGAAATAATTGTCCTATCTTTGAAAAAGTTAAAATTATCCTGTGCCACTTTGGATAAACGTTGAAGAACCCTTGAACTATCCAAATTGTGTATCAACATCATTGAAATTAGTCTTGAACTTGTAAAAAACAACTTTCTGGAATACTAAAATAGGTTAAATTTGCCCAAGAATATTACTTGACATCTCATTCATCTTCAAAGTATGATACAACTGCTTTTTGGAGGGAGCTTTTGAAAGGTACTTTTAGTTTCTCTCAATTCTTTAAGTCATCCAAAGTGAATGTAAAATCCAGGAGTGGGGATACATTGCCTTAGTTTTTGATAAGCTTTAAATTGAACGTGTGCAATATCAAAATCCATGAATTTACAAGTTTATAATAAAGACTTTTCTGGATGAGGCCAGTAAGAATCTTAGTGCTTAGTTGTCATGGTCACATTTTCAAGTTTGACTTTACTCTTTTTTGGCGTAACTCTTAAGGATGTTACCAGCCAGTGCTTGCACACATTTGTGCTTCTGTTTAGATCACTTTGGGACAGCGGTGAACCTTCAGATGTGCTGCATTGGACACAAGTAGTAGCGTATTTCCAGCACGTGAGCCATATGGTGCAGCCCTGAGCACAACAGTGCTAGCCAAAGAAAGTGTGTGCTTATTTTCTGAAAGAATTTCCGGAAGATATGTAGCTTTACTAATGAGTTAGGACAAATTCAATAGGATTATGCATGTATCAAGCTTTTAATCAGGGACTCTTGAGTTACTCCATTTAGATATTTCTACTCAAGCTCTTCAAAGGAAAGGTGCTCTTAAAAAATATCTGTGGTGCTGGTACTCACACTAGTACTTTATTTGGCTAAATATTATAGTAAAAAAATTGTTAGTATATTTTGCACAGTGGTTTATTCAAATATTTGATAAACTTATTTTATATTCCATTTTTTTTATTTATTGATTTTAGAGAGGGAAGTATCAATTTGCTGTTACACTTATTTATGCATTCACCGATTGATTCTTGTATGTGCCGTGATGGGTTTGAACCCACAACCACAGCATATCAGGACAATGCTTTAACCAACTGAGCTACCCAGCCAGGGCCCCAATGTTAGTTTTCTTGATTGAATATGAAATTATTGTATATTCTAAAATAAGGCTAAGGGACAGTTGAATTCTACCTTGAGAGAATATAAGATACCACAAATACTGGTTACCGTACTTGGCTATTCTGTACAGTTAGTACTTTCTGAGGAAGTTTAGAAGAAAACCTTATCTGTACCTTCAGTTTAAAAAATGGCAAAAGAGATTGCAAATTATCTGTTATTATTTCAGAGCCTATATGGTTAAGGGGAATGAAGTCAGTTATTTTTTCCATGTTAGATTCCATAATTAGACAAGTTGAATTGAGTTTTTTAAAAAGTCAGTTTGAAGTCAAAAGTGATTTTAACACCACCCAAGATTGCTCTCAAAGTTTTCAAGTCTGTTCAGACTTTCACCATCCTTTGATCCTAGTATTTAATATCCTAAATTGTCGTAGTTTTTAAAAAGTCATGTACTTAAGACATCAATAATAGATGCAGGCAGCAGAATAGTATTTTGTAGCTTCTTATGTATGATTTGGGGTCAAAGAAATGTTCTTTTTCAAATTATATGTTCATTTCACCACAAAGTACCCATTTTTATATACATTTGAGGATTATTTTTAAAATAATAAGTTCATGTTGGAAAGTGATTTCAGAAAAATAACTCTTGTTGGCACCGTGACAGGCATCTTGAGATTTCTCGGGTTTTTCATTTTACCATATTCTTTAAAGTGCTTTCTTTTTTTTTATCATATATCTGTTACCTTGGTGTTTAAAGTCTTGAGTCTTGTCAGTCAATTTTTTCTAGGGTTTCTTTCTTTTTAATTTTTTTGGATCTCTTTGTGTGTTAATGTTTGCCAGTTTGGGTTTTTTTTTTTTGTTTTTAGAAGAAGTCTTATGTTATTAATGTTGTAAAATATAATACAAAATGTGTATGTTCCAAAGTTAAGGAGGAGCTTTTAAAGAATAAATTATTTGTATAGCTTAGTAGGAGATTCAGGTTAGTGAACACAAAATTAGGTTATGTGACATGAAAACTTTTCAATGGCTAGCGTAGTATTGTTTTCCTAATTTATGCCAATTAGTTACTGACAGATGTTATTGCTTATGCTAAGGTAAGATACCGAGTATTTTTAGGTACATATTAAGAAGTTTAATACTCTTTCAAAATTCTTTAACTATCTTATGTTCAGATATGACTGTAGAAGCAAAGTTAATTGATTTCACTTCAGTGTTCAATTGCATTTTTAACTCTAGGTTGGTAGAAATAATTATTTGAAAAAAGATTGTGGTGAAAATCAGTAAGACATAAAACTCAACAGGTAATTCTTGCCAAATTAAGTAAGCTTTTTGGTGGTGGGCTGGGGGAGAGTTTACTTACCTGAATAATAAGGTAACAGAGCTCTACCTGTACTGGTCTTGCGTCTCAGTATTTTCTTCCCGTCAGCCTTCACTAATTGCCCTTTAATACAATGTAGTCTAACGTATTAAGCAACTTGGTCATGTGGCTGTGAACCTACTGTAGCAAGTCTCTAGCACTGAGATTTTCTTTAGCATCTGCTTTGTAATACGTGCTTCTCCTATTCTTTTTAGTTTATGAGAGTCCAGGATGCTACTGCAGTTTAGTGATACAGGAGTGAAGCAAAATCATGGAGATGAGTGTTGCCAGTCCCCCTCCCCGAAAAAAGAGCATTAGCTGAACTTCCCTCGCCTACACAAAACAAAGGGAATTTTAGTAAATACATGTTTCTCATTTCTCTCAAATGTGGAGAATATTTATTTTCATTCTTCTACCTTGAAAAGAGGCAGTTTAGAAAGTGTTCCATAGTGACTTCTGTAGAAAGCCATTGCTACTTTTTCAATACATTGTATGTGTTAACCTTGCTTTAAGTCTGAGTAGATTATACTGTGGTCATTGAACTTAATCTCTCCTTGGTGTTAGAAATTTACTTTACAAAATTGTGCTAAGACATTTGGAAAACCAGAGTTGGTTTCAAAAAAGTTTATAGAGACATTATTTTGGCTGTTACACTTTTCTTTTAAACCTGCAATAATTTTACATGTTTGTATTGCTCTGCTTTGGAACTGTAACTACTTATGCTTGTCTACTATTTTTAATTTTTCAACAATAAAATAAATATTTTGTTATATGTTAGTTTCAATGAAATTTTTACAAGAACTTTTTTTTTTTAATGGTTGACCCATATGGAGGATTTTGTCTTGCAGGCTTAAGGAGTCTAACGATTCCTTAATTCTTGTGAGAATCTTTCTTTGAAATTTAAGTGAGCATTCTCTCTCCCAAGAGTCTAGATGCAGGTAATAAGATCCTGTGACTTAGTGGATGTTTATGTTTGAGTTTTAACAGCTATTCCCATCACCCACTGTTCTGGTCTCTATCATTGTAATTTGCATTTTCCTGCTCTAGAACTTTACTTACACGTTATCATACAGTACAGTACAAGCTCATTCACCTCTGGCTTTTGTCATTCCACTGGATGCTTTGAAATTCATACTAACACAACAGAAGTTTATTCTCCTTTTTTGCTGACTGGTAATTACTGTCTGAATGCATTATAATTTGTTGATTCATTCACCTGTTGATGAACATTTGAGTTGTTTCCCGTTTGGGGCTAATAGGAATGAAGCTATTATGAATTTTTTTAATTGGCTTTTAAAAGAATTTTTAAAATAGCAGTGTAACAAAATATTCAAGGTTACTTATGATTAGCATTATGAATCTGAATATTAAATTACCATTTTTTTATGCACAGTTTTTTTCCATGCACAATTTTTAAAGTAATTTATATAATTTCGCGGTAATGAAAAAATGTAAACCTAGGAAATAAAGACAGTTGTACAAAAGCTCAGAGGCAGAATACAAAATGGGGGATGTTGGAGAATTGAAACATTCAATGGGGTGCTAAGAGAATCTTAGTCATTCTTGAAGTCTCTGCAAGTTTTAACCGTGTGAGACACATCACTTTGTTTTCCAGAAGAGACAAAGAGGGCCAAGAAACTGGTTTGGCAAAAGTACTGGAAAGAACACAGACCACAAATGAAGTTCTTCTGTTTAAAGTACTTCGTGACGTTAAGGGAAATTTGTCACTTTTCTAATCCTGAATTCCCTCAGCTAGACTGAACAAACAATTGGTGAAATGTAAACCTGCCACTGCTTTATCACCTTTGTTCCTGCCCAGTTTCCAAGACTTCTTGGGAATTTTCAAACTATTTCTAAAACGATTTGCTCTCCTTCACTTTTCAATGTCATTGTGGGGCGTGGAATTCTTCACAGGTGTCCTACAGACTGGCAGGAAGGTGTCAGTGTGTTGAGGGGAGGTGGCAGGCAGAACCAATGCCCTTTTATATAATCTGTATTTTGGTGCTCTATTCATAAAAAATTTAATAGGTGTTACTTTGGGGATCTCAACTAGATAACATCGTAGATGTTTATCTTGAAAATTCCATGACTTGCAAGTTTAACCAGTGGGGTTTGCTTGTTTGTCTGTGGTTCTTTGCATCAGAGTCCCATCCCATCCCGGTGGTCAGATGGCACAGACTGCCTTCCCCTCTAGAAGCAAAACATTCCAGCCCCAGCCTCCCTTGCATCCAGGCAACCGCCCGCCCCCGCCCTTGACTGATAAAGAACCTGGGCGGGAAAGGATCCGTGTTGAGAGCTGCAGTGTCTTAACTGTCAGCAGAGGCAACACCTGGTGTCTGGATCCAGTGGGGGCCTCTGGTATCTGGTGTTGAGTAGCCACTGCACTGTGTAAATTTGGCCATGTACCTAATAGTTGATGAATTGCCTTTGTTGCTGCCTAATTTCCAAAACTCCTAGGTGATCTCTGCCTATTAAATAAATTTCCTTTTATCCTAGGTCAACAAATTGCTTTCTCTAGTGTGCAACTGAGCACTGCAGCACACCCAGCTTCATCCACTGGGTCCATGTTCATGTCCAGTGCCCTCCTACTTTTGAGATCTTACAAAATTGGTTTCTAAAAGTGAACGGCTGAGAGCCGATATATATCTAAACCATGGGTATACCTCAGGATCACAACTGGAGCAGCTGCAAGCAAAGAGATTCTTGAAAGATTAAACCCTTTGGTAATGCAAATGTCAGTTTTTCTGCTAAGTGTTCATTGTCCACAGGAGAGGTGACTTTGGAGGGTTTCCCACAGTCCCCTACTAATTACTAAAAGTGCTCACAGTTTGTATCTGCCAGGGTTTTGGAGGAGGTGGTCTCACAGGAACAGCGATGGCCTAACTATAGCACTATAGCTCAGGGCTCGGCCTGTGTTCTCCCCGCTATTGCTAAGTGACTCCCACCCCGGTAAGGATCTGTTGAGGGAATGAGAGACTTCTGAGGCAGCATCAGGATTGCCTCTAAGAGGTCAGTAGCTACTTGAAGCCTATGGCCTTCATCCAGTGACTGGATACTGCACATTCTCCCCACTTCTACTCCCCACTGACTACTTCAGGCTTTTGCTAACTCGCATTTGTTTTGTCTCCACTTCTCCTCCAAACCAGTAGTTCTCTGACTTCGAGTTTCATGAAACACATCAGTGGGCCACACACCTTCAGAGTTTCTGAATTAATAGGTTGGCACCCAAGAATTTTCATCTAACAAATTCCCAGGGGATGTTGATGCTGCTGGTCTACATAGCACAGTGCATACCACTGCTCCAAACCATCCATTGCCCCAGAGCTGACTTCCCCAAAGATGTGATAATGCCACTTCCTTCTCAAAGACTTTTCTAGATTAGTATTGCCTAGAGAGTAAAAGTCTTCACAACTCAACAATAAAATCCTCCACCATTCGGCTCCCACCTCTTTTCCATTTTAATTCTTTCATCAAATTGAGATTTTGTTTTGTGCCAGGAACTCTGACAAGCCCTTGGAGACTTTGGGTCAAAGAGAAAAAGCCTTCGAGACTTTGTTGGTAAACTGAAAAGGATTCTGCCGAGAGATTAAATAAATAAGAATAGAAAAAATGTCTGTTGGATTTACCAAGCAGGAATTCAATGAGAACAGCTTTGACGGACCTTTGGGAGCAAAGATGGATCACAGTGGATTAAAACTGAGGGTGGGGAAGTTAGTGGATTTGGAGTGTGATCTCTAATAAGTGTAGCCATAAAGTGAAGTTGAACTCAGAGCGGATATGTGTCTAAGGTTTTTGGTGTGTGTTTGTTTTTTAAGTTGGGATGTACCTGAAAGTGAATAAATACTGAAAGGACCAGTCTAGTAGAAAGGCTGAAGACGGAGAAGTAGCAATAATCCAAGGAGTAAAGTACTGAAGAGATGGAACAGAATGGCACACCTGGAATGGTTTGTCTTGGAAAAGGTCTGGGATCACCTCAGGCATTGACACCAGAGAGGTCTAACTGCCGATGAATGTACTTGGAGAGTAACTGGAGAAAGTCCCTCCCTGGCTGCTTCTATTTCGTATGAGTGGGAAGGTAGAGATGATGGGGCGAGAGGCTTGAGGAAGGGGTGAGTAGCTGCTTCGTGAGAAATGAGAGATGTCTTGCCTACAACGGGAAGGGCCGCTGGACTGTTTAGAAGAGGTGGAGACAGCTCCATGATTCACCGTTGGGTGGACTGCTCTAAATTTGCAATCAGATTTTGTTGCTGTAAATGTAAACACAGAAGGACTATTTTTGCAAGTGGAGTAAACTAAACAGAGCTCTACTGAAAATAGATGAGAATATGAAGCTTGGATAAATTTGTGGCTCCAAAAGAAAACTGACAAAACCTTACCCAACAGATGCAATTTCAAGTGTAGGAAAAATGAGAAACATGAAAATCTACTGCAAATAGCGTATGGGAAAAAATGCATTCTGAACTTAAGCAGTCATTTTCAAGCAAGTGTTTTTCATTTGTCTTCTCAGTAATTGTCTCCACCAGCACGAGTGGACTAAGACTGTCTTGAAGGCCAAGCCCTTATGGATCAGCAGAGAGATGTGGGGAACTGTCTAACTTAGATAAAAGGTTTACAGAGGCTAGTCAGTACATAGAATGTGGAAGAAAGCCAAGGTTGCAGCTAAGCAGAGTTTAGGATGTGTATCTTCAAAGCAAGAAAAAGGCAATGTAAAATGAAAAGGGCGCTTCTAGCAGAAGACGGCAGCTGAATTGAAAGTGATGAAGGCAGAAGAGGAAGTTATGATGAGCAAGGCGATTGCCAAACTGACATACGGGAACTTGGGTTCTAAGCCTCCTCTCCCCTCCTGAGCACTGTTTCACCTCTCAGCCTCTCTTCTCATCTGCAAAAAGTGCAACTGCACTTGGTCATCTTTAGGGAAATTCCAGCTCCAACCCTCTGTAAGGATAATGAATTCTAAGAAACCTGCAATGGAAGATCTACCCAGCCCCTGCATGAACAGCTGAGCTGAGCCAAAGACAGAAAGGAAGTGTGGTTTCAGTTAAGAAACTGTGAGGTGCTTTTACAGTGCTGTTTCTGTGATCATCTGGGACGAGAAAAGACCACAGAATCAACCTGGCGGTCTTTTTCATCAAGAGCTACACACTTCTTTCTGTACTGTTTGTAGCAAGAAAAAAAGGATGGTAAGCCTTGACAACGCACTGCTCTCCCACATTCTTATGTCAGGAAGTATTTGGGGAGACTGTTCTCCTAGGAATAACAATCAGAAGTTGGGGCGCCTACCGCACAACTGAAGACTGGCTCAGACATCCCCACCTGTGCTTGGGAAACGATAAATGTAAAGTCAGTGTGGGCATAAACTGCTTAGACACAATTTATTCAATCAGTGTGTAACTGTCATTTAATACTACATCCTTCCTATTATGGGAATGAAAATTCACTTTTCTTCTGTGAAGTAATGAAAACAGAGGACAGCTTTCCTTTTTCGTTCGTTTCATTTTGAGGCCTTGCTTGGTAAAAATTAAAACACAATCTTATTATCGTATGTTGATGTATCAGCATTCTCCAGAGAAAGAAACAAAACCAATAGGGTGTGTGTGTGGGCAGGTGGGTGCATATCTCATATATATATATATATATATATATATATATATATATATATATATATATATATATTTATGAGAGAGAGAGAGAGAAATTGGTTTATTGTTTTAGGGAATTGGCTCACACAGTTGTGCGGGCTAGCAAGTCTCAAATTTGCAGAGCAGGCTAGCCAGCTGGAAATTCTGGCAGGAGTTAATGCCACAGTCTTGATTCCAAAAGCAGCCTGGAGGCAGAATCCCCACCTCTTCAGGGAACCTGGTCTTTTCTCTTACATCCTTCAACTGATTGGATGAGGCCCACCCCTATTACAGAGAGCAATATACTTTATTAAAATCTACTGATTTAAATGTTAATCACATCTAAAACAGTACTTTCACAGCAACATCTAGACCAGTGTTTGACCAAACCACTGGGCACCACTGCCTAGCCCAGTGGACACATAAAATTAACCATTACAGTTGATCCCTACTTTTCATTGTATTTTAATAGGCCGCAAATTTGGAATGTCTGGAAACCATGGATCTGGCAATACTTTATCCAGACAGCTCGCTCTGAGCAGCACCCCCTCACCCCTCAGCTCAAGTGTTCACAGTCTCCAGAGAAGGAAATGCACTGAAGAGGCTGTTACACCGCCCTCAAGTTTTTCCATATGTTCTAAGGGGGCTTAGAGAGACAGCTTTTCCTTATTTTTTAAATAATTGGTTGTGTAACAAAGACGTTTACCTAATTATCCTTTTTTCTCTTAATTGGGTGTTGGTCTTAAATTATTTGAAGACTGGGATTTATACAAAAAGCATATATAGCCCCTAGTAGATTCAATACCCGGTAATTTTAGATAAATTATTGCAGGTTGTTAGAATATTGAATGTTTGGTTCGTACCTCTCTTATTCTCCTTGCTCTCTTACCTCTGCCTCACAAATAACTCTCCAGAGAGTTATTTTGTATCAGAGAAAGATATCACTCAGTCTCAACCACCACCTGCCCAAAGCACCCACTCTTGAAACAAATTTGCATAGCCCTAGGTGGTAGAAGAGTTTGGGAGACCCCCCATGACTAACTGGGTAAATAACTGAGACTACACAAGGCACCCTCTGGGCCCCCTGCTAAGTTTCTCTCCTGTTGCCACACTGTTTCTCCCAAAAGCACCAGAAAACTGTGGAGCCCTGCACACTGCCACTGCCCTACGGAGGGACTGGGGGAGCTTCCCTCACTTCACAGAAAAGAAACTTCAGGGGGAGCTGAGCTAGCGACCTGCAAAGCCACGACACCTGTGTGAACAAAGTACAATCCAATAGGCTTTCACATCCTGCAGGGCTGCTCTACTTCCCATCCATGTATGGACAGAATTTCTGTCCCAGATTGACGCAGACTGGTCTCCGGTCTGCGAACAAAGTGAATCTGCCTGTGAGACATAGAGAGAGCACAGGAAAGCACTAGACGTGTGGTGTGGAAAGAGCCTTTGAGTCTCTCCGGGCTTTGATTTGATTTGCTTTTGCTTTGTTTCATTTTAGGAGATAACTTTCTTAAACCAAATAGCCAATTTCAGCAAAATTCATTCCTAGGAAATGTCAAAGCATGTCAATGCCCATTGCAATTACCTAGGGAAAAAGAAAAACACATGCCCTGCTGATCCAGACTGGCTCTTCAAGGCAGAGGTGCTAGAGTCACATATTACAGTCATGTTTGAGAGACTGTGAACTGTGCGGGTGGGACTTGCTCTGTCGCCACAAAGAATGACAACTGAGTGTAAAAAGCCCCAAATGTCCCATACATTCTATTCTATTATTATATGATATATTTATCATATTATATTTATTATATTTTCTTCCACAGAAATGACATATGCTGCACCACACCCCAGAACAAATGAGGAGAAAGCTAATGTAGCTGCACCAGCAAAGCAGCTCATTAAGAAGCCAAATTCCAATCTCATACCTAAGTGAATTGGAAATGGAAACCTAGTTAGATCTAAAGAAACTTTAGCACAAGATCTGAAACTGTTAGTTAAGTAATCCTCTTCGCAGTCATCACCTCTCACCCGATGCTCATTAGAGGTAAAAGGAGGACCTCTCCAATTACCCCGCTTGGTTTCCTGTTGTGCTAATGGACGGAAGAGAACCAGAGCCCACGGCCAAGAGGAAGCTGGTGTCTGCGTGCAGCGTGTCTGGGTGTGCTCAGTTGTTCTGATCAGTCAGCTTCTGTAAAATCTCATTACTGGAGATGTTAGAAATAGCACCAGCAAATGCCCTAAGAAACCAAAAAATGGTTGTGTTACCCCTTCCCCTTTCCTTCTGGAACAATTTCAGTCCAAGACCCATCAGGTGGGAGAAACAACGTAGGTGCCCACGGGGTATATGGAGTGGGGCTGCTGTGTGGGTGTTAGAGCTGGAGCAGGAGGGGTGACGTGGGCTGTCCCACCACCAGACGGATAAGGGGGAGCAGCCATGAAGGCACGGAAGGGATGTGGGGTGTCAGAGCCTCCATGAGCTGAAAAGGGCATCTTTAAGGGAAAGGGGGCAAGAGTGGCAATGGGAAATTGGTTACATACACAGACACTGATCCAGTTAAGTAAGTATATTAAGGATAATGGGAGCTCTGTATCTCATACCTGAAAGAGTTACAAGTTGGAAAGGTAGAAAATTAGAATGAACCCTGTGGGTTTGATTGGAATTGAAGATGATAGAATAAATTGGCGATCCTCACAACTGATAGATGAATATAGATGCATACACATGTAAATGTGCTTACACTCTGCTCGCTCACCGACAGGCTCTGGGACGGTGACCCTTGACAAAAGCAGTGAGAATTACCCGGAACGCAAATTCAAATTTCAATGAAATTTTTTTTTTAAATTTCAATTTCTACTGATAATGGAAAAAATAAACGTTGCTAAGAGAGTCACTTGAAATAGAGCCAGGAAGCTATTAAGGAAGTGGGGCCTCTGCACGTCTTTGTGTCTTAGTTCTCAGAGCTGCTGTGAGGTTGCTAACCACCTGGCAAGGCGGGGCCATAAACATTCTGGAACGACTGAACTGTTCCATCGACATGTATGGACTCTGCTTCCTCCTTGTGGTTTTTGTCTCTGCTATTTGCATATTGGAGCTAACCAATAGCCCTTGTTAACCTAGCTAGCAATCCTTCATTTGGTTGAAAAAATACTTTGTGGGTTTTGCCTTTATAAACTCTGCCTTTTTTGTTCTCTCCAGAGAAGAAGTTTGAATTGCTACCTGAATCTGTGTCTCTGGGATTTGGATCATTTAAGACACCAAGTAAAATTTTGTTTCACATTCTCAGAACCTTATTGGTTAACATTACAAATCATTCTCCACTAAATCAGGGCCTCTTGGAGAAACGATTACCTTTAGGGCAAGGGGAAGGAATGCAGAAGTTGTTTTTTTGTCCCCCAAAACTACAGAAGTGAGCAAAAAATGATGTGGACATGTCAGAAGAACACAAAACCAGAAGAACATAGAAACCATGCTGAAGGAGTTCCATTGTCCAAATCAGACAATTTAAGTATCAAAATAACTAGTGAATTTGTTGAATAAAATAGAAAAATATATGTCTGCACTAATTTTTTAAAAAATGAATAAACTGAAATTTGTCATGAATGATGGGAGCATCACAGGATTTCAAAATGTCTCTAAATATTATTTACAAAGTGGAAAAGAAAAACTTGAAGGCTCCATCTTAATCAAGTGATCAAAGTGATACTAGAGAGTGAGGGTGAGGGTAGTGTAAGAACAGGCATGAGCTTGCTATTTTTCATAAGAAAATATAATTTTGATTTTTTTAATATAAATGTACAACTATGATAAAAATTATTAAATTGGAAAAAATAAAAATCCATCTATTTATCCTTAGGTCTTATTTACTGAAAGCTAAAAAATAAATATCAGTGCTTGAAATAAAAAATAAATGAAAAGGTTTTTACAAAGGGGAAAAAAATCACATGATCCTCAATACAAATCCTGATGCTTAGGGTTTCAAATGTCGCTGTTACTGTAAAACAGTCAGTGACAGCGCCAGGAGTCTCTCCTATCGACCAAGACAATGGCACAGGAAGGTTCTTACACTGAGCACGTGAAAAGCTAGCAAGATAACTGGATTTAAAAACCACATATACACACCCCTAGTACCAGATTGGGGGTGGGACCAGGGGAAGACAGGCCGTAGACGTCAGAATGACGCAGGCAGAGGTGCTGGACCAAAGAGGCCTGTCAGTCTAGCCTGGGGAAAGAAGGGATTGGTTGGGAGGTGGAGCCAGTGGAAGCACGCAAAAGTTTGGGAAGTTGATTGGCCATTAGGAGAAAGCACCTGGTCCATCCCACACCCAAGCGAATATAATCCCAGGGGAAGAAGTTTTCTTGTGCTCATGACCTGAACTTACACAGTACACTTACCTGTTCTCTCCATGGGCCTGTTCTCACTAGCAGACTGCTAAGGTCACATGGCCCCTGGCTTCAGGAGGGAGCCTGTCTTACTCTCTTGCCCACCTGGTGATGCTCTCGCAGGTGCTTTCCTGTGCTGTCTTGCCTGGGAGCACACGACCACGTGGCTCTGGCAGCCACATGCCCCTAGCTATGCAGGCTCCAGGAGGGAGCCTGAACTGGAACGCAGCCAAGAACAAGCTAAGACACGTGGATGGAGACTAAGACTGCTTAGCAACCACCTGTGGGCTCCAAAGGACTGTACTTTAAAGTGGAGCAGGAACTCTGGACGCTGGCTTTTGTCTAGGCCTGGATGAGGATGGTTGGACTTTTTCCTTGGCAGAAAGAGGAGCTGGTCTTTGAGGTGAGAATCTGCCATTGTCCCAGGTCACACAGCACCTGAATAAAACCTCTTTCCTTTTGCTCTGGCATCTGCCTCACAAGTTTGGCTTTTGTGATGACAGGCAGCTGAATCCCCACTTTTGTTTGGTTACATTGCCAAACTGAAAGAAGTAATTCTAAAGTTAGTGAGTGCAGTTATCTCGCATTTGTAGAGTCTTGCTGGAGGGCAAATATAGTTCTTAGGGCATTGCCACATTTAACTCACAATTTCTCTGTAAGGTAAGTACAATTATTATCCCCATTCTACAGATGAGGAAGCTAAGGTACAGAGAATTTGAGAACCTAGCCTTGCATCAGCTAAAGGGTGAAGTCAGTAGTTTAACTTGTGTACTTGTGTGTTTAATCATTGCACTGACAGTTTTCGTCCTTAACTCTACCCCTCAGTCCTGTTCCTCCTCGCACTGAATCAGTCATCTAGACCTATTCACACGGTCCCCTAAACATCTCTAGGAACTCTCTGCCAGTGTGAGCGACTATCTCAGCCTTAATTCTCACCCTGCTATTTAATGTCTTGGTTATTAATGAGCCTTCTAATTCCTCAATGTTATACACTGAATGTTTGTGTCCCCCCCAAACTCTTATGTCGAAGCCCTAACCACCCAATGTGATGGTATTAGGAGGTGGGGCCTTTGAGAAGTAATGGCATTTAGATGAGGCCATGAGAGTGACCAGGATGGGATTAGCGTTCTTGTGAAAAGATGCCACAGCACACATGTTCTCCTTCTCTCCCTCCATCCCCTTCCCCCCACCTGCCCCCCGTGAATACACAGCACTGAGGCAAACATACGCAAGCCAGGAAGACATCCCTCGCTGAATTGGCCTGCACCTTGATCGTGGACTTCCTGGCCTCCAGAACAGTGAGAAAGGTCTGTTGTTTAGCCAGCCAGTCTAATACACTGACTGATATACTCCCCCTATGTCTAGACTCTCCTCATACTGGCCCATACTCCAGGCTATCTCCCAAGTCAGTTTGCACGGAGAGATTGATCCATGTCATTCCCCACTTAAAAATGTGTGATGAATGCTACCGGTTCTGAGGGTGGGGTTCAAACCTCCAAACCCATCAGGAGGGTCTTCAGAGCTCTACATCATGGGACCCAATTACTTTTACTAACTTTATCTCTCACTACACATCTCTATGGAGCAAACCCTCCAGCCAGTTCCCTAAATACATCCTGTGTGGCCCCTCCTCAGCCTCCATATATGCTCTCTGACTATTTCTGGAATGCCTGGCCCCACTTCTCTCTCTGCCTTTTAAGACCCACTGCAATCCATGGACAAAGACAACGGGGAAGTGGGGAGGAGGATTGAATGTGGGAGGTGGGGGATGGGTAGGGCAGGGGAGGGTAAGGGGGGAATGGGGACAACTGTAATGAACAACAATAAAATATATACATATATACACACATATACACATATATGTATACATATAAATATAAAGATCCACTATAAATGTCCAATCTTCTGAAAAGTTTTCTCCAAATTTCTGTGCTCCCGAAACATTCCACTTACAGCTCTGTTTTGGCAAGCATGTATTTAAGGTCAGGCTCAGCCAAAACCTGAAAAATACCTTAAGGGCAGGGACAGTATGTCCTTATCTTTGTATCACCACTCCTTGCACAAGAACTAGTTGTTAGTAGTTGCTCATTAAATAAGTGTTGAGGGGATGAATTGAATTTATAAATACACTCCAAATTTTCATAGCCATTACCTTTGGCTGGAGTAGATAATTTTAACAAGGAGTGATTTATTTTAGAGATAATCTTGCTCATCTAATTTCCCAACCTTGCATTTTTGCTACAGTTCCATGTCATTATTTCTGCAGTGAGTCACTTGCCTGGGGAAAAGCACATGTCACACATTTACATTTTGGCCTTAAGGTAAAAGCACCTTTTTGTTTTAAGAACAGAGCAAGAATCTTGAAAACTAAAACAGTAAGTTCAATACTGATTGTAGTCAGTGATTAAAAACCTAGTGTCACTTATAAAAATGTGGTTTTTGGAGATGCTTCCTGGTGTCCCCTGGCAGCTATGACCATTATCACTACGGATGAGGTGCCAAACTCTAAAGCCCCTCCCGTCTGACTTATGCAAACAGAGCCTGTAACACACTATCTGCCCATGATGTTTTCTTTGAGATTTTCAACTGCTACCTATATCACTGGTGACCTTAAAATTTCCACTAGAATAAGAGGCACGACGTTTGTACATAAGGTCACTCTGGGGCAGGATGGTGAGAATGATGACGGAGAAGGAGAGATCAGGCGCCTACAACCATCTAGATGCCCCTCCTCCGTGGAAAGAGACAGACAGTTCTTTGAAGTACCCTGCTGCACCACTGCAGTCCTGCGCCTCACAAGGAAGTTTGGTCAATGACACCACACATACTCCGGGGTCTCATAGATCCTCACGGAGTTGAAAAATTCCTATCGCCTCGGATGCCATAGCTGCTGTAACGTCATCATGCAAGACCTCACTCGAGTGTTTGGGATGATGCTGGTATAAACAAGCCTGCCCTGCCAGCCACATAAAATGCAGCACATACAATTATGTATGTATAGAATACTTGATAATAATAATGATCAGCCATGATTTTGCGTTTGCTATACTGTAGTTTTGTCATTATTTTAGAGTACACTTTCTACTAATGGAAAAAAATTGCTATAAAGCAGTGTGTTGTGTTACACTAGCAACAGCCTCACGTCGCATCTCTTGATTGCATCATTTTCTTTCGTGCTTGATTCCATCTTGTGCTGTGTTGTGCAGTAGGATGCAGTACAGGCTTGGAGCCTAGGAGCATCTGCCTGTACCCTACAGTCTGGGTGTGCAGTAGGCTATGCCATCCGGGTTTGGGCAAGTGCATTCTATAATGTTCACCCACAACAAAATTGCCTAGCAGCACTTTTGTCAGAATATACCTTCCTTGTTAAGAAGCACTTTACTGTATTTGAAGTGTAGACTTCCACAGGAGAGACGCACACGAGCCCCGCCTCCCCGCCCCCACACACACCTTCTGTTCCTGAGTTTACTCGCACAACGCAGCGTGTTTGAAACCGCAGAACAGGTCCTTTCTGAGGCACAGCGCTGTGAAAGAAAGGGCGCCAGGCGAGAAGTCAGGGTATCTGCCCAGAGGAGCATGCAAAAAGGCTAATAGGAAATAATAACAAAAATGTGTACAACAACCCCCACGTGCCACGAGTTGTTCTAATGATTGACATATCTTAAGTGGGTCCTCTTCACAAACCTCAGAGGTGGGTGCTGTTACTTTACGGAAGGGAAACTGAGGCACACCAAAATTGACTTGACCACCTCACATGGTCGGTTGTAAGTGGTGGGATTTGAGACCAGACAGTCTGGCTCTCAGGGTCTGGGCTCTGAGACAGTAGCTCCAACATTTCATAATTCTAGTATCTATTTACCAAATCCACTGCTCTCGTCACCTCTTTTGATTTTCCCCATTTCATTGGGTTTTCATCAACAGATTTGCCTTGTGACTAGCCCTCATGCTAAAGAGGAGCCACATGAAAGGAGAAATTATACATTTCAAACTGTCATATAATATTAACTAACTGGACCAGATCATAGGTGGTATTTTAATTTAAAAATTGGCAGACAATTAATAAAAGATGCTGTTTCTCCAGTCATCATTCAAATACCTGTTGACAAAACCATCCCTGTATCAGGCAGGATAGATAGTCAACAAAGGCAGGGACGGGGAGGGAAACACATGTCACCCATTTACCCAGCAGTCCTGAGCCTGGTCCAATAAAATTGCCAGGCACTCCGAAAATCACAAGAAAAACCATGATAGCACAGGAGGAGGGGAGCCCTTGCAATTCTGTATGTATCATTTCCACTAGCTGGGAAAGAAAGCCTTTACAACTGTGCATTAATCCCAAGATAAAAGTAAAATGGTATAATGGACCAAAGAATATTCCCAAAATCCTCTATGTGCTGTGATGCATCAGCATATTCATAAATGCACCCAGAATGCTAATGAATGTTCTGCTAAAACCCTCCCCTAAGATTCTCACTTGCAGCAAAAAGATGAAAAGCTCTCAGAACAAAGACATAGTGCTGGTTCACTCTAGAGCACAACCATGCCCCTTCTCAGTCATGAACTTTTTATTTTTTTAAAGATTTTATTTATTTATTTTCAGAGAGAGGAGAAGGGAGGGAGAAAGAGCAATGTATGGTTGCCTCTCACATGGCCCTCACTGGGGACCTGGCCCGCAACCCAGGCATGTGCCCCGACTGGGAATCGAACCGGGACCCTCTGGTTCCCAGCCCGCGCTCAATCCACTGAGCTACACCAGCCGGGCCTCAGTCATGAACTTTTTATTCCCCCCCTAAATTCTAAGAGTCCCAAGGAGACTTGCAGCCAGGGGAGCAGTCAGAAATGACAGCTCAACCCGGCCTTCCCCCCATCCTGTTTGCAGGGCTCCCTTTTTCTCTGACTACCAGGTGAACTAACAGCAGCCCTGCCTCGGCTCACTCCTTTCCATTAACTTTTCTAGGGATCCAAAGCAGCCCCACCTAGGCTCTCTCTTGTTATTTCTTCTGCCTCAAGTTCTTCCTTTATTTCACTGTCCCCAGTCTGAATAAACGTATTCTCAAGATCACCTGGACTCATGTTGTGACATCTTTCCTACACGAAGTCAAGAACCCACACACTGCAGGCTGGCCTGAGGCAGACCTGCTCTGGGCCAGTGCCTGTCCATGAACATTTGTTTCCACTCTACGTGGGGCACTCAGGCCGTCTGGGTGCACTCTTGCAGCTTCGTGCTCAATAAACTTGCAATATCGTTTCCACTATCCGTGTTGTCTCCTGTCTGAATTCCTCTCTTGCACGCAAGGCAAGAACAGAGGAATGTGAGCCCATAACTCAGGTTTCCCACTAACACTTAGGTCATTAAAACTCCCGTTTTGTAACAGGCACACAGACAGACACAGTCTATAATTCAATGACTCTGCACCCCATCACCTTCTTCAGCCCTTCAATACCAACAAAATAAAAACTGATTCCTTTAAAAAATGGAAAATAAATCCACATCAAGATCACTGTAGACTTAACCCCTCTCATATCCAAGACTGTTTTCTCTTTGGAAAAGCTCTTGAAGCACTAATTCAACTCAGTTGTAACCCTCGCAATAATGAATCACTTGCTACTAACAATCAACACAATCAAATGTTTGGAAATTAAACCAAGTGTGAGACGTCGAGAACGCGGGATCTGTCAGGCCCCTGGGCGGCTGCCAGTGCTTGACTGTCTAGCAACCTGATCTCAGCAAAAATGTCTGCTAAACTCAATTTACCTTATAATTTCACAGCTCCACTTCCACCAAGATTAAACTTCAGGGTTTCATTGCTTTACCCAGAGCGGGAATGTATCCGACTGCAGCTGTTCCTCAGCCAGCAAGGTTTATGGGGGCAGTGAACTAGAGAGTCTATTGTGTTACTAAACCATAACCACGCAGTAAATTACATGGAGGAAAACGGAAAGCAAGTTCTGCTGAGCAGAGTATTTTTGTTATTGTTGTTGTGTAAAGAATGACTCTGCCTTACTCTAAAGGAGCAAATGGTGAAACATGTCTTAGGAAATTGTCAGCACACTTCATCTTTATTTTGTTTTTAGTTAGTGTAGCAATAGAAGCAGCATTTGAAAGGAACAGGTCCCACATGGGAGAGAACACTTGGGCCCTAGCAGTTGTAGCAGTTACCAGGTAAACCCTGTTTCAGTGACTCTTAGCACTTTGCTTTTAAGTCTCTGTACAAACATGCCAGGGAGAGAATCAAAATCAAATGTTGCAACCCACTCTGCTTTCTTGAAACTGCTGATTGTTGGCATCAGCATCTTTTGCTCATTGGAATTCAAGTTTATCAGGGGAAGGTGATGGGGAAGCAGAAGACAGAGCAATGCCATAAAATAGACAAAAACCTGTCATTGCCCCACTAGTGTCGAGACCAAGGGGGTTGGAGTGGTGAACCGTAGTTCCTGGGAAGGCTGAGTGTTGGTCTCCCGTCAAACCTATTTCTATTTCATTGTTTCAATGCCCTCCCACCTCCAAAGCTGGAGCAGAATTTGGGGCATGAATGCAACAGCATTTTTGAACCAAATAGGGAAGCACAAAACTCACCAGTACCCCTGTTTTCTTCGATCATGGCAAGCAATTACCAAAAGATCCTTATTAGCGCTGGCCAGTGTGGCTCAGTTGGTTGGAGCATCACCCCGTAGACCAAGATGTTGTGGGTTTGATTCCTGGTCAGGGCACATGCCCAGGCTGCAGGTTTGATGGGAGAAGGCAACCAATCAAAGTTTCTCTTTCACATTGATGGGTTTTTTTTTTTTTTTCTCTCTTCCCTTCCTCTCTCTCTAAAAGCAATTTAAAAAATCTTATTAAACACTAACAAGTGTGACACTATAAAAGCAAAAAAAAGAGAATCCATGCAAGGGGTGTTCCCTACCTTTCCACCCCATCCCCCCATTAAGTGATGTCATCATGCATCATAAGACAGTTATCAATGTTTTAATTTGTTAGATAGAGAACCTGAGGTTCTAAAAGTTGCTGACATTCTTACGCCTGCAAATCTTCAAAGGTTCTGTTGTAGAGGTTCCGCCGTAAACACAAAAAATCTGTTCAAGGTCAAACTGCCCATTGCAGGAACTCTGGATCTTTGGGAACCTCCCTTTTGAACAAGTTCTCAGACTCTAAAGAATTGGAAGGATTAAATTTTATGCCTTACTTAGGAAAAAAGATCAAATTAAAATATCTCATAAAATTAACATACTCCTGTAACTCTTAAATGTTACATGGTTTCTTCAGAAACAGATTCCCTTCATCCCTGGAGAGTTAGGGAAGCTGTTTGCATTACAAATGACAGTCAGCAAAAATTTCCACCAGAAGACAAGGGACTCTTGCTAGAAATTCAACAACTCAGAAATGTGTAAACATCTCTGCGTTTCAGAGAAGATTCACCTTTAATTTTGCTGAGAAAACTAATTCTTGCATAAGAGGTTTTGTAAAACAAGGCTTTTCCAAGGATATTTAGAAAAAGAAAAGAAAAAAGATGAAACCACTTGAGGAGGGTGTTGAGGACAGAATTTATGGTCCTTAATAAAAATACTAGAGAGTAGTCTGCTCATCACAGCAAATAAAACCATGTAGTCAAAACGGTTGTGTCTTAAAATGGAAGAGAGCCAAGTGCCTGAAAGAAAAAATAGGAAGTAGAAGTGTGTGCTGCTCCCGATCCATTTTTAAGCCATCTCTTAAATCCCAGCATCTTAATAGGCTAGCTCTGGAGGGAACTAGAGATTTTTCCTGACTGGCACACAGTGGTCTCCACTTACTCATGGTTTCAATTACCAGCAGCCAAACAAGGCCTGGAAATATTAAATGGAAAATTCCAGAAGTAATCCATGAGTTTTAAATTGTGTGCTATTCTGAGTACTATGATGGAGCCCATCTGCCACTTTCTGGATACACCTCCAGTGCACCCACTTTGTGACATCTGTCTCAGCTCCCTGGGCAGAGAGAGGGCATTCCTCCCCGAGGTTCACAGAGCCCTGTTTCAATTTTATTTTGTTCTGTGATCCCACTGCTTTGAAATCTAGGCATTAGCACCACACAGGCTGCAATGAGCGCCACACCTGACCTCTACGCAAGGAACGCCATCTCAGGCATCATCACAACAGAGTGTGGAAGTGCACAGGGTGATTGGTTTTCAAATGCTACTGTCCTTCCTTTGGGAGGTAAGAAATATGATAAAAGAATTTCTTTGAATTCCCTCACAGGCTCCAGGGAGCAACACTTTCCGAACAACACCAGCCGAGAAGGTTGGTCTTCTCATCAGTCACAGTCCGTTGACACACTGGCAGACTCCGACCTGTTTCTGGAGTCTGTCAAACACCCTCCTGAGCAACCAGATCAGGGCTAACCGGACAAAAGCAACTGAGGAATAACTCTGTTCCTGTACTCACCCAGCTACCCGGTCTCAAAACCGGGTCCCTGAACCTGCAACATCAGCATCACCTGGGAATTTGTGAGAAACACACAATCTCAGACTCACTGACTCAAACTCGGGGGGTGGGGCCCAGCAGCCTAAGTTGTACCAGTCTGTCCAGGTGACCCTGAGGACATTAACAATCACTGGCTTATTAGAAACGGAGGAAACACTCTTTTCCGGTTGTAAATCTACAGCTGGGGCGTAGGATTAATCTGAGAATAAGCCAGCATAATAGCGTGGGAGCAGCTTTTGGAGAGAGCGCCCCGAGTGAGAGGCTGAGTTCTGGCTTCTGAGAGTGAGAAGGACGCCCTGAGGCCTGTCACGGGGGCGAGGAGCCCCTCCGTCTCAAGTTCATGCTCAGTCTCAGTCACAGCTCCTGTGGGATCCTGCGCAGAAAGCACTTGAGCTCTCTCAGACACTGTTTTGACAGATAGAAAAACGTATTTATGCTTCTATTTCACAGATAGAATGAGCAGGAAAACATGAGTCTAGAGCCATTTGGAGCTGGGGAGTTGGGGGGCCAGGCCCCCGCTAAGAAACTGGATATTTCCTCCTGGCTCTGGCCAGCCAAAGCTTACAATTCTATTTGTAAATCGGCTTTTTTATCCTTTCACATCAGAATCCTTCCTGGAGACTTTTTTTTTAAAGTCAAGAGTAATTTGTAGTTTAGAAAGCTTTCCTGAGCAGACTATGTTTAAGCTTCCACTTTTAGACACACGACTTCTAGCTCACCTCTCCCCACCTCATCTCCTGTGCAGCGTGGGGCCGGACTCACCAGCAGCCACGGGCCTCTTTAAATCTGGAGGCACGAGATGACCGTGGCATGATGGGCCCTGAGGTGAGAGAGGACTGTCTTTTAACTTTCTAGCTGCTTCTGCCAGTGTCATATCAGTCACTCTTCCAGACTTTTCCAAGGCTAGAAATGTGAGTAAATGGATTGCAAAAAAACAAAAGAGGCAATTAAAAAATATGTGCTTGGAAAATATTCATCTCTTGATTGTTAGTTCTTGAAGATAGAGACATTTCTTTAGCTAATTCTGTGTAGAACTCAAATCATATTAAGTAATTTGATGCTTTGAGGGCCTCATTTAAGAAACAATACAAAAATAGCTGAGGGGATGTAAATTAGTACTACTTCTGGCCAGCAAGTTGACAAGGCCCATCAAAACTTAAAATATATGTACAATGTGAGCCAAGTTTATACTTCTAGGACTTTACCTTACAGATATATACAAACTGGCTCTCTGTGTTAGACCCGACAAGGGTCTCCAGGCAGTCCTAAATATTATTATTAAGTGTTGTTCTTGCTAAGTGTTAAAATGTAGCACACTACTTTACAGACCAGCTATAAACAGGATGAGCTTGATACGAACCCCACAGAATGAAAGTCCCCAGTTGTAAAGAAGAAATTAATGTGTAATTGACCAAAGAGTGTCTCCTTTGGGGAGACAGAACTTCGGATTCGAATCCTGTCTCCTTTACTTGCTGCAAATAAATAAAACTACCTTGCAACCAGCACTTGTTTTTGACTAAAGCACCCTAAGGAGCAAGACCTTTGAGTTAGATAAGACATGTAATCAATAAAATATTGGTTGGACTAATAGAGAACTGGTTAAATAAATTCTAGTTATAGAATACGGGGCAACCAGAGCAAAGAATGCAGAAGCGCTTTAGGTGCGGATATGGAGAAAACTCTAATACATACTGTTTTTCACAAATGGAAAAGGCAGCGCAGTATGATCAGTATATTATCATAAACAATGAGGAAAGAGAATTTATATATATTTGTTTGTTTAAAAATAAACGAAAAAATATGGGTACAAAAGATACAACATTGGGCCCGGCTGGTGTAGCTCAGTGGATTGAGTGCGGGCTGGGAACCAGAGGGTCCCGGTTCGATTCCCAGTCGGGACACATGCCTGGGTTGCAGGCCAGGTCCCCAGTGAGGACCATGTGAGAGACAACCATACATTGCTCTTTCTCTCCCTTCTCCTCTCTCTGAAAATAAATAAATAAATAAATAAATAAATAAAAAACAAAAGATACAACATTGGCATCTGCTAAGGAAAGGAACTTGGGGGCTGGGACATGGGTTTGGGGAGACTTCTCACTGCATAGTATTTTGTTCTTTTGATTTTAGAACTTTATAGGTACAGTATCAATTAAAAAAAATAAATTAAGTAAAACAAAGACTCTAAACAGGTTTTAAAAGTATTAGACTGAAAAATAAAGTAGAAATTCTAATTTTTCTTCAAATAATCATTCTAGAAGGATGTCATTTTGAAACTCTTTCTTAACAGTGCAACAACACTTTTCCAATCTATAAAGAAAAAAATCAATTTTTTAAAATCCTGCGAAGTAAAACAGGATGAACCAAGTAAGCTTCTTTGCCCTTATCCCAGAGACACAATCAAGGCCAAAGAGATGAGCCAGGGAGGAAACAGTCACTGGCACAGTGATCACGAACAAGGACAGCCTGTGAAAGTCTGAAAGGGGGAAGCTCCATCGAACCAAGGCCTTATTTTGATGTTCCTTGTTTCAGAAAAAGATGTCATCAGACTTAGTAAATGATAAACCACACAAAAATGCAATGTCTGTAAAAACAAACAAATTGCTCAATAAAAATTAACCAGTCACTCCATCAATGGACAGAAAGTTTCGTAATGAAACCAAAGAGAAAGTTATTGCATGTGACCTCATCAAGAACACACGATGCCATGTAATGAGCAACTGGCCCAACAATAGCCTTTCTGTAGTTGTTAGAAGTCCACACTGCTGTCATTTCCACCTCTGAAGGTAGACAGAAGTCCTAATCACAAGACGTACTTGCGCTGTGGGACCAACATAATTGTACAAGGGACCAAAACAGTGGGATCTAGATGAGCAGCCCCACCACATCTGTTCACATTTCAGACAGTTTTCGGATCATCTGAGGAAAGGAAAGACTGCGTATTCTCCTAGCTCTCCTCCATAAATATCATGCCTCTTAGCAGGCTTTTGCTGCTTACTGAGTGGCTGTGAATTTGATGTTATGCTCCCTGCAAGTGATAGGTGCTACTGTAGGACATGATGGGTCTTAATCAGTGGCAAAGCTAGCACTGAATTAACATCCTTTAACATAAAGGGATGCGACTTTCCATCCCATGTGGAAATAGGAGATTTAGCTGCTTCTGCACAGAAGTGAGCTGATGAAAGGGTCAAGATTGCCTTTAAGAATATTTTAGACCCATTCCAACACACGCATGAATGGAGGACTGATGTTCAAAATTCGGCCAAAATTAATTTTTTTTTTGGCCTGAAAAAGATGAAGACATGTATTTCAAAAGGTCATCTTAATCATTTTTTAAGCCAGGAAACACCCAGAAAATATATAAATTTGAATAAATGGCTTCATGTAAAAGACCAAAATAAACTGGTCACAAAATGTATGTCTTGATAACTAAATCAGTTGACTTATATGTATGCAAGCAAAAAACAACAACAACAACAACAAAAGACAGCTAAATGTTCAAGGATACTTAAATAAGAAAGCTGACTTGGTTATATTTCATCTGGAGTTATTCTTTCTGGCAGTATATCAGTTAGAATAAGTTTTAACCTCATTTAACCAGAAAATCAAAATAATAATGACTAAAAGAAAAAAAGTATTTCTCTTTCACATAAAAGAAGCCTAAAGATAGGCAATTCAGGGCTTGCGCAAGTGGCTCCATAGTCATCAGGAACCAAGCAAGGTTCCGTCTGAGCCACACTAGGGTTCTTTCTACCCACAAGGTCACCCACAAGGTCAGCCAAGATGGTAGCTGTAGCTTCTGCCAACATGCCCGAATATGAAGAGGGAGGAGGAGAATGGACATAACTCCCAAATGAGTGCTGGGGAAATGTAGTTAAGAGCAAAATCTTCTCCCAACTCAGAAATCCCCTCTGCAAATGTAGTAGGGAAAGAAAATACTATTATTATTGAATAAGCGTGAAACAAGGATGCAATGCACATCCCAGGCAATCTGATAAGACTGCAAAGAAAGAGAGAAAACCCATCTTCCACCCACGTAGCCAGGTAGATATCGCCCATTACGTACACGTTCTCAGGGTGCACAGTAGTTAGTCCTGAAGTCAGAAGACTTGACAGCATCATCTTATTTCACATAGCTCACCTGAAATCGACCTGGAAATTGAAGTGCCCACTTGTGTCAGTTAATGGAATGTATACAATTCAAATTTATGCAAACTTCTCATAACTTTGTGGTAGCAGATAACTTTACAACTCGGACCCAGGTTAGCAAAAGTTAGGTTCCTACCTCCCGCTGAAACTCGGAGGAGCCCTTGGAGCCTGTCTTCCTGGGATGTTCACATGGAAAGGAGATGTTGCCTGAATTTTTGAGAAAGGCATTCCTGGGTTGAAAAGCTGACCAAAGGTTTATCCAGTTTTCAAAAACAATTTATATTCCCTTCAAAGAGGAGAAAAAGTACTTCCAGTTACACATTTTTAAAGAAAATGCTCTAAGTGAAGGAAAGGAAAGGAAATCTCTTCCTTAATTAAGCCTCTTTTAATTTGCATTTGTCCTTACACATGACAACAGCCTTTAAGGGATGGCTCCCAAAATTATAAAATACCTAGGAATTAACAAAAAATGAACAAAAATGAAGATAGAAAACTTTAAAACCCTCTGAAGGACACAATAGAAGAAATGATCCAAAAAAGGAAAGGCATACTTTGTTTTAGTATGAGAAAGAACTTGACATCATATAAATGTTAATTCCCATAAGTTTTTTTATCCTTTTAGTACAATAAATAGTGACTTTTTAAAACTACAACAAGATAAAACTGAAGTTTATTTTTAAAAAGTAGATAGACAGAAACAACCAAGAAAACCGTGACAGTGAAGAGCAATGCAGGAGAACTGGCCCTTCGAGATGATGAAATATATTACAAAGCCTTAACCATGATGATGGAGAAACAGACCAAGTCATAGAATACAATGCCTAAAAATAGACCAAAATGCGTAAGGAGATTAAGGATGGCAATTCAGATCAACAGGAACAGGGCAAGCTATCTAATACATGTTGTTGAAACAATTGGTAGCCATCTAGGGGAAAAGTTTTAAATGGAACTTAAATTTCACCATATACAACAGAAAAAAAAAACTTCTTAATAAATCAAAAATTGAAGTAAAAAGAAAGACATAAAGGTACTAAAAAAAAACCAAAGATTTTTCTGTGACTCCAGCATCTGAAGTCTTAAAAGGAATTGATAGGGGACTCAAGAGTCAGAAAATTTCAGTTTAAGGTAAAAAGTTATAAGTCTACCAAGTAATGTCTATGTTAAAGCCTTTGTTTCAGAAACCGCAGATGAGGCCCATCCTGGCTCCTGGGAAAACAGCCGACCTCCTGGGGCACTGCTAAAGATCACCGCCTGGGGACAAGTGGAGGCATCCCGGCCTTTGTGTTCCAGGGAGAGACAGAGGACCACAGCCCCTGGGAACAGCCAACTGCCCAGGACAGGAATATTGCAGCGTCAGTTACCTAATCCCCTCTAAACTTAAAGCCCTCACCGCACCTTGTTTATTCCCTGATATGAAAACGTTGGCCTGGAAAGAAAAGACAAGATGGTCTGTTAGGGTATGAACCCACCATCTTCTCAGATCACCAGCCATCTGAATAAAGTGCCATAAAGATTCAATCGCTGTCATTGCTTATTGGGTTTGGTAGTGACAGGCAGCCCGAACACCGGTCTCTTTTCCGGTTACAAAATGACTTGTTAGGATGATCGGCGATGCCTGCTGTGAAAGAATTCACAAAAAGAAGGTGCGGAGAGTAAAGGTTTTATTTTTACTTTCCCAAGGGAGGGAAAGGGCTCAGTGTGGAGAGGTGCACCAGCACCAGCACCAGCACCAGCACTGAGGGTTTAGGGCTTTGAGTCTTTATCGGGTAATGGGGTGTTAGGAGAGCAGGATGTTCCGGTTGGGCTGCAGCTTGTTTGACATTATCTTCGGGGTGAAGGGTCCAGTAGTCAGTTGTGGTCTGGCATGTCCTGTTTAGCAAGTTCCCGAAGCCTTTGCACCTTCAGAGCGCTTCTTGTAATTTTCTAGTCCTGAGGATAAAGGCTCATAAAACAATTGAGTCTTTATGGGGTCCAGCCAGCTCTGGCGAAGAGGGCCTGAAAAGGGGGCTTTTGTCCTCTTATGACTGATAAATTCAACCATATAATCAAAACTTCCGTGTGACAAATAAAACAAACCAGAGAATAAAAAAAAAAACAACTTAGAAGCAAAATCAAAAGACAAATAACAAATCAGTAAAGATATTTTAAATGTATTGTAGACAAAGACCTAATATTTCTAAAATAGAAAGTGTATCAACAAGTAAGAAAAAAGAAATAAAAGTGGATAAAGGATGTGACTAGATAATTCACCAAAAAGAAAATATAAATGGGTCTCAAATATATGAAAAAGATGGTGTAACCTCCTTCTGATGCAAGGAATACCAATTCGAACTGTCATTTTTACCTGTCGGATGGATAAAAAGTCAAGAGTTTTATAATACACAGTGCTGATTAAATTGTGGACAATAGGTACTCCAATGCATTGCTGGTGGGGCTATAACTTGGCACCACCCCTAACAGAACATAATTGGATGACATCTACAAGAATAACAAATTCATACTATAATATTGGAGTTAGCAATTCCAATTTTTAATTCTAAGAAATACTTACTATTTTAATTCTAAGAAATACTTACACACATCTAAAATAGTATATGTACACAGTTACTCAGTGAAACTTACTTTGTAATAGAATGAAATTGGAAACAATCCAATAAATTTGATCTCCAAAATATATAAAGAACTCATGTAACTGAACACCAAGAAGACAAACAATCCACTTAAAAAATGGGCAAAGGACCTGCATAGACACATCTCCAAGAAGGACATACAGAGAGCCCATAGACATATCAAAAGATGCTCAACATCACTAGCCATCAGAGCAATGCAAATTAAAACCACAATGAGATTCCACCTCACAATGGTCAGGATGGCCATCATTAATTAATCAACAAACAAGTGCTGGTGAGGTTGTGGAGAAAAGGGAACCCTAGTGCACTGTTGGTGGGAATGCAGACTGGTGCAGTCACGGTGGAAAACGTTATGGAATTTCCTCCAAAAACTAAAAATGGAACTGCCTGTTGACCCAGTGACTCCATTGCTGGGAATATACCCTAAGATTCCAGAATCTCCAATTCAAAGAACTTATGCATCCCTGTGTTCATAGCAGCACTATTTATAATAGCCAAGTGCTGGAAACAGAGTAAGTGCCCATCAGTAAATGAGTGGATCAAAAAACTGGTACAATTACACAATGGAATACTATGCAACACAAAGAAAAAAGGAACTCCTACCTTTTACAACAGCATGCATAGAACTGGAGAGCATTATGCTAAGTGAAATAAGCTAGTCAGTGAAAGACAAATACCATATGATCTCACCTATGGACAAATGGAATCACCTATGGAATCTAATGGACATAATAAATTAATGAACAAAACAGAACTACAGGCAAGGAGACATGGAACAGACTGAACATGACCAAAGGAGATGAAGGGGGAGGGTAATAACGGTGGAAGGACGGGGAAGGGACTAGTCAAAGAACATGTATGAATGACCCACAGACATGGACAAGAGTGTAGGATTAACTGTGGGAGCAAGGAGTGGGATGGGCGGAGGCAAAGGGGGAAAAATTGGGGCAATTGTAATAAAATAACAAAAAATTATTAAAATATAAATAAGTAAATAAGTAAATTATTATGCAGCCTTAAAAAGAATGAGAAACTATGTACTGTTATATAAGTATCTGCAAAATATATTGATAAATATGAAAAAAGATGTAGAATAATTTGTATAGTATGCTACCTGATATTTATGCAAAAAGATCAGAGAGACAGACTTGTTTATCTATTAATAAAGATAAATTCCACATCTCTCCCTCTTCCCCTCTTCACCTTCTTCCCATCACCCCCTCCCCTACAAGTATACAATAAAAATTTTCAAATTAATGAGTAAATATGATTACCTTATTGGAGGGAGGTACCAACCAGGCAACAGAGGATGGGGTAGGAAGGAGACTTCTCAGTACACAAATTTTTGTAGATATTTTTAACCAAGCAAATCAGTTACTACTTTAAAAGTAACAATATAAAATTTTCATAATGATCTCTATTAAGCACATGCAGATTAAGCCATAATTAACTCTGCTTTGAGTCAAAGCTGAAAAAAAATCAATTAAAAATAACAAATGCCAAATTGTGCACCTGAAACCTGCATAATTTTGTTAACCAGTGTCATGACAATGAATTCAATAGAAAGGAAAAAAAATCAAATGCCTATATTTTTCTAAAACATTCTACACCTAATTATGTAAATGACCAGTAGCAGAAGCTTCAGGTCTAAAGTCTCTTTATCGAATGTTTGTCTGGGAAGCTCAGACTTGCAGTGTTTCAGGAAGAGAACAGGCATTTGATTTAGATGATGTTTCCATTTGGTTAACATATTTATAATTTATTAAAAGGGCTGCCCTTTTACCACATGTCATAAATTACTTTCTCAAGCCAATGGGATGAAATCACATTGAAAGAACTAATTTTTTTAATTGGCTAAGATTTGGCCACTCCTATTAGAATCTTCCCCTGTATAACTTCTACGAGATTTTTAAATTATGTATAAGAGAGGAGGGAACATAAATGAGACCCTGTTGGAAAACAGTTCCGAATCTACAAAGTTCTAGCAATTGACCTAATTATTTTATTTGGTCAAAGAGACCCTTCTAAGAAATGAGCTTCCATAAGCCTCTCGCACATCACGTTTAGTTTAGGTAATTATTTCACAGAATTTACACAGATTGCTAGATCTGATCATACTTCCACGCAATTTTTTATGCCTGAATTTTTTTCTTTAGTTAATACTAAGCTTCATATGAAAAATGTGAATGCAGTAGGGTGCGTGTGCAGGGAGCAAACAGGATGTGTGGTGTGGTTCAAAATAAATTAGAGAAAGTCACCCAGAATCCATTGTCTCTGTTTTAGGAAGTGTTTGAGAAGTAAATAACTTATGAGGAATAGGTACACAGGGATGGGTGAAGAAGGGCTCCAGAGGGTGAAAAAGAAGCTATTGTTTTTTAAGCAAGATTTTATTGTTCAAGGAAACAGCAGGTAGCAAAGATGTCACTTGAGAGGAAATGACTCTTTTTTCAGAAAGAATCCAGAGCCTTCTGGGAGAGAAGGTATCAATAGCCCAACTCTGCTCCCAGAGCCTTGAAGTTACGATGTCTCTGACTGGGTCAGCCAGGGTGGCCCTCCAAACTGTTACGCAGAGAAGAGGGTCAGTCTGACTGAGGAACTGAGTCTGTGAAGAAACTAGACGTAGTTGTAGGAGGAGGGGTGATGCTGAACTGCGCACGGTGTGCAGCTGAGGAATCTGGCCTCAACAGTCACGTTTGGATAACGAGCTTAAGCCTGTGAGTAGGCACCGAGAGAGTTTCGTCAACCAACTTCGTCATCAGTTTCTGACGGTGTTTGGAAACTCCAGTGTTTGCAAATAAGATGAACCTGGCTGGAGTGTTAAACAAGTGGGTGGGCCCTTAAGAAGGAGGTTCCAGACTTCCTACTGATAGGGCAGTTGGGTACTAGAGACACTCATTGAACAAATAGGAAGATGCAGATATGTGCCCCTGGTTTCAAGGAGGCGATGCAAATTTGAAATCATCCTATGTGAACTTCTGACACTTTGTTTCTTGCATCTGCTCACTAACTGAGCTGATTGTGATTTTTTCCCCCAATGAGTAAGAACTCAGGGTCAAACTCAGATACCTTCCGACATGAGGATGGTAAAACAATTGTGTCTCAGAACAAGCAATGCTTGTGACCCCGGCAAACTGAAGGGTGCATCTCTCTTCCAAATTCAATGATATTTACATCATTGTCCTGAGCTGCTTAGGACAAAGAAAAAAACATCATGTCTATAAGCTGAATTCAGCATGTATCTCAACTGTCACTTTGATACTCCACAACATCACCGTACCTAGAACCTGTTTTAATTTATTTAAATGTTTCTGCTCCCCCAAGGTCACTATGGAAGATTTTTAAAGGATCCTATAAAGAAGAGTCAACACTTTGTTGAGCCACAACTCAACTCTAAGCTGCAGGTCCGAAGCCAGAGGTGACTAAGACAATCAGAAACAATTTGGTATTGTCAACACCATTTATTCAATGTCCTGGCTCTTATCCCCACTGTCATCAGGGATACTGCTCTGTAACATTGTTGGATAAACCCAATTTTACCTTCTTTATAGCCAGGATTCGGGGTAATATCTATAAGACTCACTTAAATATCACAAACCCATCCATACTGCTGCCTGCTCCGGCTTACCCACATCTTGCCCACTCTGTTCCTTTTGCTACTAAAGCCCCTGGACACCCATAAACCCTGACTTACCTTTCTGACTGTGCCTTTGTCACTACACACCCAGCAGGGTTCCTGACACACCGAGTGCTCTTCGTGTACTTAATGACTTCAATGGAGTTCTATTGGCCTGGAATTCTGGTTAATGTTCCTGATCACTCTCTTTGTGAGTCTCTCGCTATGGACCTGAACCTTTGGCCATTACCCCTGTGAGACCCAGACCTAGCTTCCCGGTCTCTGAACCTCGCCTTCTCTAGTTTGGCATGCCACTTTGACTTTGATTTTCCTTTCTGGAAGCAGAGTGCCCTTCTCTGCTTCCTTTCCCCCCTGAACAGATGTTTCTACACTAGGCTGTAATTTCTTTTCTGCAGCCTCAGCAACGTGAGCTTGCGGTTTGTCGCATCTTCTTGTGACTCATAATTCCCTTGATATTTTTGAAGATATTATTCTATAAAACTGTTTTCAGAAAGGCAAGAAATTTAGAGTATGAAAGCAGAATAACAACAGATGCAAGTCAAACACTGGAGAAAAGTTAATCCCACTATCCGTTGAAAGCGATGAAGCACCAACAGGAAGACGTCGCCTGAAGAATAAAAGCCTTCCCTACAACTGGCTTCCATGTCCCGCTCTTCTCCTGCTCCTAGTTCTCAAGTTATGTTTCTGTTTTATCATGGAAAATAGCCATACGATTATACGGTTACGTGACAGTCCATTTTTGAACACTTAATCACGTAATTCTCAGGTAAGAAACTGCTCTCTACGTTTTTCTTTCCAATTCATGAACTCCGTCCCCATCCCTGCAGCTGGAGGGCCTCTCTCTCCTATCTCCTGCACTTTCGGTTCCACCGCCAGAAGCATGCCTTGCCTTGCCTTGCCTTGCCTTGCCTTGCCTTGCCTTGCCTTGTCTTTCCTTTCCTTTCCTTTCTTTTCCTGTCCTGTCCTGTCCTGCCCTGTCCTGTCCTGTCCTGTCCTGTCCTTTCCTTTCCTTTCCTTTCCTTTCCTTTCCTTTCCTTTCCTTTCCAATGAACTGTCTGTATCGCATTCCCTTCCCAAAAGGCACAGTGACTACAGCTCAACAGCCATTTCCTTTAGGAGTAATTTAAAAAAAAAAACATATAAAGTACCTAATTAAACACCATATAATTTCTAAATATCCATTGAGTTTTAGGGATGGGAAGGATGAAAAAGGGAGTCAAACTCAAAACGATTCCCAGTTATCTTGATTTCCCATAGTTTCCCTCCGGTGAAATTCTAGAATTACCACACTTTGTAAATACGGGATGAAGGCCACTCGCAAAGCCCAGCCAGCTGAGCCTTGTTTTCACTTTTGACTTGATTGATATATTGTACCTACAATAATAGTCTATTTTGATGGTTTTGAAACTGAAACATTTCTGAAAATCAATTCGTTTTGTTGTTAAGTGAATGTGAATAGTATATAAACACAAGTATAGGCAATTCCAATTTTTCCCCAGTCCCCACCCCCCACACCAAGTCGGTTGTTGAATATACTTTCCACACCACCACTCTTACGTGACGATTTGGTCTTGAGGCTCAGGGAAACCTCTTCAGCCCTTTCTGGAGGAGTTCTACCTTGCGAATTCCTAAAGGGAAACACGTTTTGAGTTCTTGTATGGACTGCACCAAGTATATCTGTTCTCAGAGTTGTGAAAGTCAATTCTGCTCCAGCATCAGGAAGAGAAGGCAAGATGGGTTAGTGCTGGCGGTGGGGCTAAGAAAGGGGGAGGTGGCGGGCATGGAGAGGCCTGGGTACGAGCAACCACAAGGCTTTGTCACTGGACCAACAAAATTAGGAAATTCCTGACATCAGGGAGAGAAGTAAACTCCACGGCAGCCACAAAACAGGAAGTATACATAGATGTTTGCAGAGTGCATGTTCATATGCAAGAGAATGTTCCTCTATTTGACCTTAAATACTTGTTATGAAATATGTTGGGACTTTTCTAAGAAGCAAACTGCAATTGTTTGCTATGCAGAAAACCTCCTTGGCAGCAGCCTGGCATCGTGGGAATTTGTCTGGCTTTTTGTGGCTGCTGCCTAAAACTGGTAACCACTAAGTCAAACTTAAATATAAGCTAACATTAAATTACTTCCCTTCTTTGTTTATGTATTTCTGCCGAATGAGGACATTTTAGCAATGATTTTATATTCTCTTAAGAGGATGGCCCGGCTGGTGTAGCTCAGTGGATTAAGAGCGGGACCCCCAGAGGGTCCCGGTTCGATTCCCAGTCAGGGCACATGCCTGGGTTGCAGGCCAGGTCCCCAGTGAGAGGCAACCATACATTGCTCTTTCTCCCTCCCTTCTCTCTCTGAAAATAAATAAATTTTTAAAAAAAATTAAAAAAAAAAAGAGGATGGACTGTCACAGAGCAAGTCAGTCATACTCATAGTGAAAACACCGAGACATTGTTTTATGTTTTTCCACAATCTACTGTGTTCAGTTGGGGTGAAATATAGCATCTCTAGTGACACCACTTTATCTCTCCGTGTGAATGATGCAGAGGACAGAAATTTGTGAGTTGTGCTCGATAGTTTCCAATGAACCACATCTAAATGTCTAGCTACAAAAGCAAATTTTTCAAGATTAAACTTGAAGCTGTTTTCTGTCATTGAAAACTGAAAACTATTCCTCTAGAAATAGCCAAGGAAATGCCCAGTGTTTTCAAAGGCAATCGAATCATGATCAACATTTATCAGAATGGAGGGTATACGGGAACCTGTCAGAGCTTGAACACAGAGTGTTTACAAGAGAGGAAATAAATCAGTGACTCTGAATCTTTTTGGAGTCACTACCTACAATCCACAATTCCACTTTTGCTTCAGGATATATTCCATCCTCTGAAAGTGTGCAACCTCTCCCAGAGTTGTTGCACTTAACTATTTGGATATCAGTTTAAGAATATAACTCTGGCCCTGGCTGGTGTGGCTGTGTATTGGTCGCCGGTTCAATTCCTAGCCAGGGCACATGCCTGGGTTGTGGGCCAGGTCCCTTGTGGGGGGCACAAGAGAAGCAACCACACATTGATGTTTCTCTCCCTCTCTTTCTCCCTCCCTTCCCCTCTGTCTTAAAATAAAGAAATAAAATCTTTAAAAAAACAAAGAAAGACTATAACTATGTACATGGGCCTATAACGAAAACCAAAGTTGTTATCAGCACAGCCCATGATCTTCTGTGTGTAATCCCAGGCATGCTTAACCGTCTACATAAGAATCATAACACATTCAACTCCACCACCCAGTTCCTCCTATTGTGGGCTCTCACTTAGGGTAGGAAAGGAAAGGTAAATTCTGAGCATATTATCGAAAAGAAAATTTTCCACAGCTTGTAGCTCTTTTAAAGTGCAATGTAGAATACTTGTCAATAATATTTGTATAGTAAAAGAAAATGTTCTTTTGCACTAAGAAGAGACACTAGGTATTACATTCTTCTACCACTTGCTCTGTATTTTACAAATGGGGTCAATCTTCTATCCCTCTGTAATGCAGTCCAAAAGGAGTTGCTTCTTTGAAATAGTTAAGAAATTTACTCATTTACAAAATACAAAGAAGCCCACAAACAATCACAAAAGAGGATGGCTTATTAACGGGGAAGTTGAGGGTTTGGGGACACATAGTAGACAGCCAAGCTAAACTAAAAGAAGAGGAGGGTCAGAGAGATTTTTCCTGAGGGTAGAAGGAGGGCACCAGTCCAGAGGATGAGAAAGAAGGGATCTGGAGAGCGTTGAGCGAAGGCCTTGGGGAGAGAGCAAGGGCAGGGCATGTTCTAGGGATGTGAGAAATGGCTGCAGTGCCGATGGTGGAGAGAGATAGGGAAAACAAGGGGAAAGGCACGCAGAGCAGAGAAATGGTGAATAAGAACAAGCTGGAAGTGCCAAAGATCTGGCTGGAGAAATAAGGTACACCAGATCTAAATTTATTATCAGTTTTTTCCAAGAATTTTGATGTTTTTCCCAGGGGAAAAAAATTGAAGCCACTTAAAGACTGACAGCATGTGGAACTGACAGAAGGAGAATCACGTCTCAGAAATACCTCTCCGGCTGCACTGGAGACTGTGAGTTAGTCCAGGAGAAAAGCAGTGCTGGAGTGTCAGACTGGATAAGTGGTCGTGTCAGACCCTGACAGTGGAGACAGAAAGAAATGGATGAAACTGTGTAGCATTTAAGAAGCGAACTCAGCAGAGGCGGTGAAGACTGGGGTGTGAGGCTGAGAAGAGGGACTGGGGGTGGGGGGAGCCAATAGGGATGTGGGAAATAGTGGTCAATAAGGAGACTGGTGATCAGACAGAAGCCAGGTATAGAGAGAGAAGGAAGGGTGTTGACAAAGCTCATGTTTAAACACGCCAAGTATCCTCTGAGATACTGGACCCTTTATGGGCCCAGACCAGATTTCCAGGGATGGATTTAGAAAAAACGTAAGAGCGGAGAGTAGCATGGATTAGGTTTGATCGTTTCGTTGAAAGAACTCTTAAAAGAATCAATCCTGGAATTTAATCAAAATTAGGCCCTTCCCAGTCATCATTTTTTTAATTGGGTTTTTTTTTTTTTTTTTTTTTTTGGTATAAGGTGTTTGTGTGTATGTGTTCTGAGGGAATCTGGTATAATCCAGACTTTGTATAGTCAGGAAAGAGATTACATAGCATAAATTGTTTTGTAATTCTAATTCAAGGCCATGTGGATATGTTTACTTGAAATATTAAAAATAATATTCCTAGAAGATTCTTGCCCAGCACTTACTTAACTGAAATGGTAAACACAAAAAGAAATGTGTCAGTTTTTTCCTGTCCCCATCAAAATATCACTTTCCCCTTATGTCTGGGGAATCAGACTATAACTCAGCATCCAAAAAAAGATTTTAACTTTCCTGTTCATTCAGTCTTTTCCTCAAAATTCTAAATTCATGAAGTTTTATCTTTTTTTCTTACCTATTATTGTCATTTCTCTTTGTCATATTCCTCTCCTCTCCCTCACTTCCTCCGCCCTTCTTTCTTCTCTCTCTCTCAAAAAAACAGAAAAACACCAGAAAACCTCCCCAAGGTGCTGAGGGTTCGCTGATCCATTCACTGGGTCATTGCAGCTGCCAATGACCAGTTTTCTGAAAACAGACTATTTCCTGTTCAACTAGACTAAGATGTCAAGTCAGCTGGACACTGACCTGCCTGCCATCAAGTTCCAGTCTCATAACCTTGTGTTTTTTAAACATCTTTTCAAGATGAATGAAAGGGACAGTTAAAGGGGAACTTGGGCCCATTTGGAGGAAGTTGAATACAAACATTCTTGCCAGGTACCTTGTAGACCTACCGCAGAAGCCCGCTAACCAGAAAAACAGAGCTGATAAAGCAATCGAATTGAAATAAGGGGCTTATTCTCTCCTTCTTCTCCCGCTAACCAGAAAAACAGAGCTGATAAGGCAATCGAATTGAAATAAGGGGCTTATTCTCTCCTTCTTCTCCCTCCCCTTTTTTGGTCTATTATCCCTTTCGATCCTACCTTGCCTTTTTCATTAAAAGTGAAATTCCCCAAATCAACCCCCTAGTCTAATCACGAGAATATCGGACAACCCCAAATTGAGGAACCTTCTCTAAAACACCTGGCCAGCACTCCTCAAAACTGGCAAGGTCATGAAAAACAAGGAAGGACTGAGCAAATGTCCTGACCAGAGAGTTCAAGAGATATGGCAACTAATGCAATGCTGTCTCCTAGATGGGATCCTGGAAGAGAAAACAGGACAAGCGTAGGAAAACTGGAGAAATCTGAATAAAGTCTGGATCTATAGCGAGGAACCAAGGGCTCCGTTCTTAGATTTGTCAAATGTGTGATGGGAATGTAAAATGTTAACCTCAGGGGAAACTGAGAGTATACGGGAATTTTGTGTTTACACAGCTAATTTTCTGCCAATCTAAGTAAATTCCAAAATAAAATTTAAAAAAATAATAAAAAATAAATATTTCACCTTATCTTCTTCCCCCAATTGCAGTGATACCTGAATATAATAATATTTTATATTACACAGTGTGTTCATCTCCGATCTACATTATTTAATTTATACTCAGAGTGGTCACACGCACAGCCAGGCTTGCATTATCGTCCCCATGTGGCACTCGAGGTAGCAGAAGGTCTGAGAGGTGGTGACTTGCCATTATTTCACTGTGTTGGTGACAGTACAGACTAAGCTATTTGACAAGGAGACTTTAAAAATACAGTGGCTCAAAAAACCCTTTAAAAAATTGAGATACAATTGACATATAATACTGTGTAAGTTTAAGATGAGCAATGTGTTGATTTGATATGTTTATATATGGCAATATGATTATTACCATGGTGTTAGCTAACACATCTTCAGAAAAACTTCACATTCCGGTAATTATTTCTCTCTCGTGTAAACTTCTAGAGATAGTGTGAATGATCTGAGGACCCAGGCTCCTTCTGCCTTGTTGTTCCCTTGGGTTTTGCCCTTAGCAGGTGAATGTAGGCTCACTGATACCCCATCAGCATTCCAGCCCAAGGGAGAGAGGACAGAAGGGAGGGGCGGGAAGGCAACTTCTTGTCAAGAACATCATTTGTACATGCAACCCCCTGGCCAAAACTGTCACATGGCTACACCCAGCCTAAAGGAAGGCTAGGGAATGTGTTCCAGCTGGGAGGCTGTACCTGAGGACTGGCCCTAAAGGAAGAAAAAAGGAAGAATTATGGGGACAAGTAACCAAATCTGCCATGACACCAGGTTCCACGGAAGTGAACCAGAAATTTTAATCGAGGTTTTCTGATTTCAAGTTTGAGGCTATTTCTGTTACTTGTTGAATATACATTTGTACTTCCTATTCATCTGTATGTAATAAATGGAAAACGAATAATAAATTCAGCTAATTTGTGTTTTGTCTTTCAGTATCTTCTTTTGTACCTAAATTTATCAATTACTAGTCTTTCTCCTCTGGGTCACATCCTTCTGATGTTTATATATTTTGTGACTTCAATTTAAATGTGTGCATATTTTCTGGAATGCATATCCAGGGTAGTGCTGTCTTTCACTTTTCTCTTAAAGCTAGAGGAAGACTGAAGCACGAGACAGATGGCCAAAGAGAATTCAGCTGTTCTGTGCCACACAGCCTGTTTTGCCAATTGACAATTGTGACCTTTGAAAAACTATTTATCTGACCTTTTATCTCCAGGATCAAATCCAGATGTCGTGGAACCTAAAGATTATATGTGATCTGAAGACCCTCTTTAAAAAATAATACATAATTACTAATGCAAAATTAAGCGTGAAAGTGAGTACTTATTTATAGTGTAAAATGAAAAAAGAAAAAAGTTTTATGCTGATAAATACCACAAATATCACAAAATCCTGAATGATAGGGTATTTTTATGCTGCCTCATATACCAACATAATTACTTCCCCCCATATATTTGGCTGCATACTTTTTGATAATCTTTTCAGACGATGACAGTTTTGTAATATTTTTCCAAAAGAATCAAAAAGAAAATATTTTTTCTAACATGATAATTGAAATTTGTTTTTCTCTTATCGATAGTTAGGATCCATGAAAAAAAGCAACTTCACAAAAGTTATACTTGCTGTTTGTATCACTGCTATAGCTTTTGCCTTCCAAACACAGCAATTACAACAAATTCTATTTTGTGGGATTCCCATCCAAAAAAGAAAAAAAAAATGGTGTGCTTAGAATTGTACATGCTACAGTATCAAGTATTTTGCCGACTGGAAGGAATCTCCACTTTGAGTAGGCTTCAAAAACAACCGAATCCTCTCTGCTTAGAATTTTTTTTGCAACTTTTGTATTTGTATTGGGTTTCTTCAGTTTTTAAAGATATTTTTAGGGCAGTTTTAGGTTTACAACAACACTGAGAGGAAGGCACAGGGATTTCTCACAAACGTGCTGCCCCTACGCAGGCGCAGCCTCCGCCGTTAGCGACAATACTCACCAGAGAGGGACGTTTTTACCATGGACCAACCTAATTAACACATCAGTATGACCCAAAGTCCTCAGTTTACATCACGGTTCATCGGCATTGTACATTCTACAGGTTCGATAAATGTGTAATGGTATATATTCATCGTTATATCATAAAGAGTATTCTCACTGCCCTGAAAAGTCCTCTGTGCTATTTACCCCCAACCTCTTCCCCACTCCTGGCAACCACTGAACTTTTTTATTGTCGCCATAATTTTGCCTTTTCCAGAATGTCATATACTTGGGATCACACAGTGTGTAGCCTTTTCAGATGGGCTTCTTTCACATAGTAATATGCATTTGTTTCCTCCATGTCTTTTCACAGTCTGTTTACAATTTTCACATCTGATGACTGAAAACAATTTCCCCCAAACTAGCTTCTAAACCCCTGCATTTTAAGCCTTCTTTCTTCTCCGCTGTCCACTGAGCCAGGCACCACTGGAATTGAGATTGGGCAGGGAAGAGGCGCACCCGGGGACATGCCTGGGAACCTACTCCTACCCTAGAAGAGCTAACTAATCTAACAATACACGGACTTGACCGAGAACCCTCCAAATGTATGTAATCCACCACACCCCATCCAAATGCATCCTCACCTCAATTTCCTTCGGTCAGTGGCCAAAAAATGGCCCCATGTTACCCAACGCGAGGTGAAACACGATGGAGGAGAAGTGAGAAGTCGGAAAGGAAAGAACAGCAGCAATCTGAAGACTGTGGTTCCTCTTGTAAAAGGTACAGAAATACGTGACCATGTCGGCCCGTCCCAGAGCCTTGGAAGGAGACCGTGCTAATAAAGCATCCTGACATTTAAGCTTATCTGCTTCACAATAAAGTTGCCTCCTTTTCCTCCCATGTAAGATCGAGATGATACTGGCCCAGCTTATGGAAAGGGTTGAATGGGGAAGCGAGATCTAAGCAGTTTGAAAATGAAGGCTGCTGGGAAAGCAGATGCAGGTACACTCGATTCTGGGAAATCTGGGGAGGGTTTGCCTCTAAACTTATCATTTCAGTAAAACTAAGGATCTTTCTGGCTTATTCTCATCTGTGCTTACTTTCTTTTCCTTTTACCCTCACTTTTACCATTCTGGTATCCCCTTCCTCCGCCTTGCTTACATTATTTTTTCTTTATCCCCCTGTGTTTTCTTTCTTGCCTTTTCTGTTCCTTTTTTGCCCCTCCTTCCAGCCCCTCTCCTCCCCCTCGCCCCCAATTCCTGTGTTTTTTGTCTACTTATGTAACCATAGAGCTGTGCTCTTAACTTTTTCTAAGCTGATTTCCATATCTTTAAAACCCTCAGATGCTGGAATAGCCATCAATCTAGGAGAGGCAGGCAGCTGCATGATGCCTCACTCTCCAGATGGGGTTTCAGGGTGACCCTGTCTGATCACCAGGCTCAACGTATGAAATACAACCACTGATGAAATTCATGGCAGGCAAACTCCCGGCACGATGTGGGGCAACAGCTTGATGGATGGGCCGGCAATGATGGATCGCTCTTTCCTTACCCTTAGTCCATGAATTTTGGTTCCTGAGTTTTCTCCGCAGGGACTGAATTGTCCCAGAGATAACGGACAACACTCACCTGGGAGCTGGGCTCTGGCCTTATCACTTGCTTAGGGATGTCACCTCGTTACTCAGTAAAGCAAATTTTTACTGACAGGTAAGGTTTCAATAGGGTTTTTATTTATTTTTTTTTTGGTACAATTCTGTAATACATCATCTGTATATTGCATTGTGTGTTTATGACCCCCTTTTCAGTAGCTTTTAAATTAAACAGACGGCCTGGCATATGCCTCTAAATTGCTAGCACCATAAAAAATTCTCTTCTAAAGTAAAGAGAAAACATGGAATTAAAGTAAAAGGCAAAATTTATATATAGAAGCTTAATAATCCTCCTTGGCATATGTTTGTTCTTTTGGGGAAGTAAGTATTATGGCTCACTGTAATATTAATCCTGAGTAGTTGCTTTAAAAAAAAATGGTCTTTTTAGTATTAGAAAATGAATCTGAACTCTGAATATGAAAAAGAAAACTGGATGACTTAATATGCTTGCTAACATTAGCTCATTAATCCTCACAGTGCTTCTGAAAGATGTATGCAATGTATTTTTATCTCCATTTCACAGAATGTGAACCAAGACATCCCAAAGCTCTTTAACATACTTAAGATCACACTGTGGCTCAGTAATATGGTTAGAAATAAAAGCCAGCTTTTCTAACAAGAGGACTGTGACAATTAATCAGAAACACAGCAAGTCTGCTCTTTGGCAACTAGAAATTTCATCTGAAGCCGAATGCTGATTTGAGCAGAAATAAAGTTGTCACAGCTGGTGATTTTATACCTTTAGGAGACTGTCAGCCCCAAAACCTGTAACAAAACATGTAGCCTCTGCTTTGATTTGATACATCACAGCAAAGACATCTACCAAAGAAATCTTGTAAAGCGAATCTTATTCTCTACTTATCCCATTTATAAAGTTCAGGAGTTATTCTTATAGAAAACAGAATCAATAGACTCCAGTTGAAAAAGATGTTGAAATGCAGTCCAACGTCTTAAAAACTGAACTTAGTTACTTCTTAGGGCTTCTGGTTGCTGCTCTTGGAACCAACACTGCCAAAATATGTGTAATAATAATGGCCACATGAAATGAAACAGATGTGGCAAAATTCACCCCTACTATCCAGTGCTTAGCTTAGCCTAATGCGCAGGTATTCAATGCATAATTATTGACTATGGGGGGGGGATAATCAATGATATTCAAATATGCCTCTATCACTGTGCCCAACATCTTTCCATCTGCAGATGATCTCATTGTTCCTGGAATAGTTCCAGTTTTTTCCACTACCTTACGCTTTTCTAACCAAGAGACTTCTTCCATGCCCCTTCAACAAAAAGAACTTCCCATTCCTATGAATACCAAGGTTTTTGTTTTTTTTTTTTTAAGATTTTATTTATTTATTTTTTAGAGAGAGGGGAAGGGAGGGAGACAGAGAGGGAGAGAAACAGCAATGTATGGTTGCCTCTCACATGGCCCTCACTGGGACCTGGCCCGCAACCCAGGCATGTGCCCTGACAGGGAATCGAACCGGGACCCTCTGGTTCCCAGCCCAGGCTCAATCCACTGAGCTACACCAGCCATGGCTGAATACCAAGGTTTTTACCTTCGTAACTGCCATCATGTCACTTTAATTGAACAGATAAGTACCAATTCAGTGGTTATCCAATTTCTTTGAGCATAATAGTCACCTGGATGCATGTTAAACATAGATTCTCCAGCAGTTTTGATTCAGATGGGAAGGCGGGACCCAGCATTTAAGCAAGAGCCTCAGTGCATTAGATACAGGCATTCCAAAGACCACACTTCAGGCGGGGGTGTGGGGTTTGGAGGAGCTCCTTATAATGGCCTTATTACACAGATAAAGAAAGGGAGGTCCATCTTACCATTATGCTGTACACCTGAAACTAATACAAAATAATATTGAACGTAAACTGCAATTGAAAGAAAAACTTTTTAATAGCCTTCCTAAAAGAGAGAGAGAAAAAAAAATAAATGGAGGTTCAGAAAAGTTTCTTACACAAGAAAACTCACTCATTCCATCGTTCAGTCATTTGACAAATACTGTGAATGTAGATGCTCAGACACTATGGGTTTGTGTAGAATTAGAGCCTGGTCTGGTCTGCAATCCATTGCCCTTTCTACTCTGCCTGCTGACAGATGTTATAAAAGTTCCAAACAGTACAGGCGTCTGGCTGGGGGCAGACCCAGGAAAGGCCTCATGGAGCAGGCAGAATTTGGGTAGAATTCCAGCTGTCAAGGTGATGAGGAGGGAACTGGACCAGCAAAGATACCAGTAATGGTGTAAGACCTTGGGCCTGGAACTGCGGGTTGCACCCGGAGGACCAAACGAGTGAGGCAGAGAAAGTGCAAGACTGATGGCACAGCACAGGGATCCCACTAGGCATGTTTCAGGAGGCCTCAAAGGCTTAACTTAGCTTGTGTATCTCCTGGGAAGTTCTCATTGCCACATTCAAGTTTGTTGGTATTCCCGTTGGGGACAGGAAAATACCACCAGCCTTCGTACCCTGGAGTCTCCAATGTCAGCAGCCTTGTTCTGAGCACCACTGCCCCTCACCTCTCACCCCTCACCCTGGCTTTCCAATGGAAAGAACCTCTTCCTCACTGACATACTGATGCAGAAAGATAGGGAATGATGTGGAAAGGGCTGCATGCAAAAGAACTTGACAAAAATTATAAATATGACCGGGGATAAGTACTCAGGATCCTGAGGCCTTGTAGGCAAAGAGAAACACTAATCAAGCTGGGTAAATATGGAGAGATTTCTTAGAGCACTTTGGTTCTCAACCCGGGTGGCCTATTAAAATCACCTAAGGAGCTTTGAAAAAAATACTGACGCCTTAGCACCCCCACAACCAATGGATTCAGGAGCTCTAAGGTCGACTCCAGGCATCAGGACATTTTAAAAGCTCACCCGCTGAGTGATTCTAAGTGCGAACCACTGATCTAATAAGGTGGAGCTTAAGGATAACAAATACAATCTAAACGTGCCAGAGCCATTGAGTTGAGTTGCAGATGGCTTTTAACAGAGTGATTTCAACCTGTGACTAAGAGGTCTAGCAAGAAAGGCCTAAGTAATCCGAGGAACAGGTTAAAGATGTGACCCAGCCAATCTGAGGGGGTGACACCCAGGGCGTTTGCCTGTGGAAGACCTGAGTAGTAAGCCAACACGTGCCAGACTAGAGAAGTTGATTTTATGAATGAATGAATCCATTATTATTGCCACTTTTTAAATAAGGAAACTGAGTCATGCAAAGGTGAAACTGCCTAAACCTCTTAATAAGACATTGGTTCAAAATAAATAAATGTACACATTAAATTAAACTGATTTTGATGCATGCAATAGACTATATTTGGTTGAATTTATAGGTAATTGCCATTTTGTAGGTCAAAAAGAGTTGAATATATGCAATTCCACATGGCTTACCCCAATACATTCCCATCTGATGTTGCCACTCACATATTTATACAGAAAGTCGAATTATATCTTGGCTTGGTATTCCACTGGAACCTTCTTCTAAACATTAATTCCAACACATCAAAATTGTCCTTATTTGTATATCAATGTATCTGTCTTTCAATTTTTCTCATATTAATAATCAGTTCCACTTGGATAAAAAGCTTAAATCAAAAAGAAGCAAACTAAATAACTCTCCCTGACAACAAAATCAGATTAATAAACCTTTTATAGGACTTATCAGCCTTAGCATGAAGAAGAGAGATGGACTAGCCCCCTCTCAGGTTTCTGTGAGAACAAGAGCAAAGATTGCAGCAAAATAACAGAAACCAAGCTTGTGAGGTTAATCTCTTACTTCTTTAATAAAGGCAGGGAAAAAGAACAAATTTTCTCCCACAGTCTTTTCTGGGTATCAGAATATCCTAGAGTAACCTATGGCTTTCCTCTGTGGAAAAAAAAAACTATTGGTGAACCTCTGTGTTATTGCATTGATTACAGCTCTTGATTATCAGTGCCTGGCACAGTTCATGGTGCATGAGGTAGAGGTGGATAAGTATATGTTTATAACAGTATGAATTGATATAGTCACAATTGAATGACTGGTTTCTAATCCCAACTCGATAACTGGTTATATGATAATGGACAAGTCATTTCAGTTCCCTGGGCCTCCCTTTTCCTCATGAGTACAAGAGGAGATGGGAATGGAATCCCTCCTCATCTCTGTAATTTCAGGGCACAGAAGAGCACACGCCTGGGTTAGTCTTGTGTATGGTGTAATGAACATTTCTGCCCTCTTTCCCTGGTCTACTCATCAGTCCTCTGCATATTTACCCAAGAGAACACCAGAGAAGGGCAGGGATGTAAAGTCATGAACCAGATTACAAAGAATCCTCAGGAGACTTCTTGAGGTGCCCGAGTCTCCCAGATCACATGAGATTTTACAATAGCGAGGCTATGGGGGCAAAGCCTCAGTGAGGGTTTTGGTGCATCTGCTTCAACTTAAGAATTATTTTCTGTTATTTTTCTATTAGGTCCATATTTTTACTGCAGTTCAATGAAGATTCTATTCTCTCTCCTTTAAAAACAATGGAAATTTTCCCATAAAAAGCTCGTTTCTCCCAGTGGAAGGAGACCAGATAATGGCATCTTCTTAGCAAGGTCAGACTTTCAAAGCTCTCTGTTTTTGTGGAGAGTTACAGCCCCCAAGAAGCAAATGGCTTTGTCTAGGATTCCATTCCACTTTGAAGGAAGGAAGGGGACCCCAAATACCACTGCTTTTAACCCTGTATTTACCAGCCTCTTCATATGCCTTCCAACAAGGTTATAGGTTGGATCAAAAGGACCGTAACCAAAGGAAAAGGGGGAAAAAGGAAGAGGGAGAAGACTCGGAGAAAAAGACCTGGCGCTCCCCACATCTACTCATCTAATAAAGTCCTTGAACTCCAATACATTCCTATTCATATGTAAAATGCATATTTGGTTGTTTCCTGGAAAACTCAACAAAAAATATAAATATAGCAGAAACTGAAGAGGTAACAATGATGGGAGGAGCTTGCGTCAACTTTGGAAGTTCTGGGAGTAACCAGGTAAAGCCACACAAGGCCTTTGCCAGTTATGCTGCCCCCATCAGGGGAATCTCAGGATGGCAACCGGACAACAAAGGGAAACAGCTCTGATGCTTCCGGAGGGTGAGCCATGTTCTTTATTCCGTGTTATCAAATTGCCTCTGTCGGGGATGAATGAGGGCTGATCTGTAGCCTTTTTTGATGTTTGTGGTGTAAATACATCTCTCTTGCCTGACTTCAAGCTATTGACTGTTTAACAACAGGGCTCACAAAATTGCCAGGACTTCCCAACCAGCTCTTGGGGACTAGCAGGCAGCTTGCAGCACACCACTGCATGTGAGCATACTGCCCTGCTCTGACATGTGTGGGCCAGTCTGAGCACCAACTCATTGGCAGCAAACCTGGCAGAGGCCCGTCAGTGACTTAGGCTTGTTGTGGCATGAGAAGCAGAAAAAACATCATAGTGATTAAACAAAACAATCAGATCCCCTCTGGGTGGAATGGAATGCAAAGTGTATAGAGAATATGAGCAGCAGATACCAGGGAGTAGAAGCTACGAAGGCAGATGCAGTGATGCCATAGGGACCAGGATATGGTAGCCACTGTGAACTAACCAGTGAAAATGAGAGGTAACCAAGTGGTGGCAAGAACAGAAACCAAAAGACACGCCAAGCCATATGGAGACAGGAAGAGTAACTGAGCTGTCTTAGTGGTGAGGCCACGCAGAAGAGAGCAATGAACTCGCCCTGTTAGTGCACTGATGGGGGCTGACTTGAGAGTGCCATGTTGAACCCCAGACAAAACTATAGAGCTCTGTTCTCTGAGTGGACTGCCTATCTAGCTGAGGTCCCCATCTTCCTTATTTTCACATATATCTTTACAGTCAGCCCCTGTGATTTGAAGTAATCGGAGGGAATTGCTGTTGCTTGCAAAGATGCAAGTTTATTAACCCCAAGTCACCATTTGAGTTGAACAGCCAAGGAAGAAACAAACTCAGCATGTGTGCAAATGTGGACGTTATCAGAAGCAATCCAGAGTAGAAGCAGCAGAATCCCTGTGACGATAAAGGAAAGACAAAGCAATTTTCTTCTGAGGTTCTCAATCCATCAGGGCAACATGATTGTCACTCCTTTACTCTGCGAGCGACGGGTAAAACTTTTAGGGACTTGGGTACCACTCATTCACTCTTTCAACAAATATTTAATGAGTGTCTGTCCTGAGAGCCCCACACTGTGTTGGGCTGCGAAATATGGAAATCAGACACAGACCCTCCTTCGTGGAGTCTATAGTCTAGTGGGGAATATAAATATTTGATCAAAAAATGTCCTGAAAAAACATTGAATTTGACTGGGGTTCCATGAGCCTTCTTAGTGGGGTTGAAAAGATTGGGCTTATTTGGGGAGATTGAAGAATTTCCTGAGCAGTGATAATAAATTGAGATTAGAACAATGCATTCAAATGAAGGGAGAAGGAAAGAGTATTAAGGAAAAGCAAGAACAGTATGTGCAAAAGCATATGCAAGAGACCATGGGGACTCACAAACCTTAGGATTCTAGAATTCGAAGCAGAGGCCTGGACTAGCAGGACTGGCATCACCTGGGTGCTGGTTAGAAATACAGAATCTCAGGCCCCATCCCGGATCTACTTAAGTGAAATCTGCATTTAAACAAGATTCCCAAGCGATTGGCACACATTTTAAAATTTGAGAGGCTAAAAGGAGACCAGTGTGGCTGGACCAGGGGGGGAAAGAGTGGGGCACGGTGTGAGTCGAAGTCGGACAGGCAGGGAGGGAGGGAGAGCCCCACATCCAAAGCTTCATCATGGGCCGTGATCAGGAGTTGGGCTTCATTCTCAAAGTATTGAGAAGTCCTGAAGTGGGGTGTGTGTGTGTTGAAGGAGGTAGGAGGGAACGTAGCTGCAATGTAGAAACTTTTGGGACAGCAATAGAATGCGATTTGCAATTAATAAAGCAATGGTCAAAGCAGAAGAATGTGGGAGTTTGGGCTCAGAGGATGTCGGTGGAGTTGGAAAAATATTCAGGAAACAGATTTAACAAGACATAATGATGGTTTGGATTTGGGGACTGTGGTAAAATATAGGCTACTTTCAGACCTACACAGATGATTTTCATAGTCATTGTGGATTGCTGCTATCACAGTCATAGCCAACAGTTATGTCCAGCAGGTGCCTGATACTTTTGACCAAATGAATGGTTGGAAAGTTTAAGGTATAGTTTTAAGGGAAAGATCATGAGTTTGGCTTTAGAATTTTTGTTGGAGATTGTTGTGGGTTGAATTGTGTCTACTAAAAAGATACGATGAAGTCCTAATTCCCATACCTGTAAATATAATTCCAATACCTGTAAATATAACCTAATGAAAATAGGTCTTTGCATATATAATCAAGTTAAGATGAGGTCATATTGAATTAGGGTGGGCACTCGATCTAGTGACGGGTGTCCTTGTAAGGAGAGATTGAGAGACACACAGACACATGTAAGGGGAAGATAGCATGTAAAGATGAAATCAGTAATCAAAGTGACGTGCCTACCGGTCTTGAAAGCTGATTGCCAGCAACTACCAGAAACACAAGAGAGGGGCATGGGACAGATTCTCCCTGAGAGCTTCCAGAAGGATCCAACCCTGCTGACACCTTGATTTTAGACTTCTGGCCTCCAGAATTGTAAGAGAATAAATTTCTATTGCCTTATGTCTCCCAGTTTGTGGTATTTTGTTACAGCAGACCTAAAGAAACCAACACAAGAATGCCTTCCTAATATGCAAGAAAAAACATTTATGTGGTTCAAACTTTAGATCTGAAACTGAGCTATTACCCTAATGAGGGCTCTTAGTGAGAACCTGCTGTTATTACAACAAACATCTTTGATAATGTCCCTCTTAACCATTGTGCCCTAGGAGATGTGGGTATCCACTTTTGTGGTAAAAAAACATTTTATGTGGTTCCAGTCACCCCTTTGGCACTGTTAGAGTTTGGAAAAAACAGATATAAATGAAAAGGAAATGCTAAAAACAAACAAGATAGGGTACAAGGCACTGAAGAAGTTGTTCTCCAGGACTGTTCCAACTTCTGCTTTCAGAGACAGAGACGCTTTCCTTATGCTTGAGGTTGGTGTGCCATTTAACTGCCTTGGTGCAGTACAGTAGCTGCCCAAAAGTCTCGTGGAGATTTTCTGCAGTTCAGTGATTGCTTTTTAAGAAGTGCTGGAGATAATAACCTTTCCTGGGATGTAGACATCATTTTCAGTTCCCTGTAAGATTCTAAAGGTCACCCTCATTCATCATGGGTCAGCCTACTTGCCAGGTATCAGAGATCAAATGGTTGCGACAGGCTTATCGTCAGTGCTGTTCTACGTCCAGCACAGCCTCCGGCATAACAGGGCCTCGAGTCCAGAAAAGAGTAGGAACGCGAACTGCTTGGGAATGAAGATCTCCTTGTCGAACACAGAGACTTGATGGCCAAATCAAAGATGCCCCTCGCCCCTCCCCCTGGTTCCATCCTTACCCACCTGTCGTATAGTCAGAAGTAAGTATTTCTACAACTCTAAACCAAATCAAACAAAAATCCTCTAAGCAATACACAGAAATGGGCTTGAGCAGTAAACAGCTCTAGGAAGTCAGCGAGGTCTCTGGCCAGACCTCTCCTTTTGAATTCTTACTTCTTTCCTGGGCTCTTCTAACTGCCACTAAACTTAACTAAACTCCAGTGCTACATGCATCCTCTCTGCAGGTCTAGGCAGAAACCAAAACGTTGTTTCCCTCCTTCCCCTGGTCAAAGCAAAGGCAGGTGGATATTTGTAATAGAGAAATTTAACAACAAAAACAAAAATAAAAGAAAGTATAAAAGCATGAATAAATGCTCAATGTACATGTCACTGCCCAAGTGGCCTGTTGATTGGGGAACAAACTGATATTAATGTCTAGGAAGCAAGTGTCGCTTGCTTGGCCAACACACAGCACAGGTAGTGCTCCTGCCGTCTTCTTTCCCTGGCTGGGGAGGGTGCAGCCGGTCTCCCTACCCCTAATAGGCCGCTGAAGCCATGCTAGTCATGAATCCATTACCACCAAACCCATGTCAGCCGTGAGCTAGCTCATGCAGGTTCACTGAAGCAAGACTGTCGGGTGGATTGGAATGGACAGAGGAGGAGTAAATTTAAGACTTTGATCTCTACTCTGATGAGAAGTGTTCAGTGTCAACAGGACAATTAAGGGGGTGGTGTTAAGTTTTAGGAGTTGGAAGCCAACCCCAGCGATTGGGCTGAGTTTCTACCTTCCTTCTTGCTCTTTTTGTATGTGCCTGGGGCTGTGTAGTGGGCTTTCTTGTCTCTTTAGCTCTGGAGTGGGAGGGGTAGGGGAGGGAGAGCCTCAAGCAGGCTCACACTTGCTCGGCAGGTGGTGAGAACCTGGGTCCCAACCTTCTAGATAATCTAGGCCGTGTCTAGGGAGAAGATGAAGTGATCACAGATTCCCCAGTCAGAAGCAGCAGCGCTGCCTTTGAAACCCTGCCAGGTTGCACTCCTCAGCACAATCCATCTGCAGGGGGAAAGGGATGCAAACCAGTGGGGAACTGAGAGTACAAAGATAACCATAGTGTAGCAAAGACAAATGGAGTTAGCTGCTCACCTCCTATTTCCTCTGCACAGTGTCCATTAAGACTAAAAGGAAACAACTCCCACAGAAGAAGACAGAGAGAGGGGGTGAGAGTGAGGGTAGGAAAAAGGAGGAGAGGAAAGGAGAGGAGGGCGGTGGAGGCAGTTAAGTGACTGAAGAGGAAAACGATGAGGCTTCGAGGGCTCACGCTGGACCCCCAGCTGGCCGCTCCAGCTCCTGCGTCTCCTGCTCCTGGCAGGAGAGTCTCTGATGATCATCTCCCAGGGCCTGACCCTATTCCACAGTCAGAGAGAGAAGGTTACTTAATCACAGACTCCCCTCTGATGCCTCAGAATTAACTCAGACTCCTCGCACAGGGCCCGCTGAGCAAGCAGGAGGAGCTGTCCTCCACCCACAGCAGCCTGCTGGCTGAGACTCTTCTACTGCTAAATAAACCCTAGGCTTGGAATCATTTGTTTTCCTACCAAATATTTTGATCCAACTGTGGGTTTCTGCCTGACTCTCCTCATTTGTGATTGTTTCCCTAATACTCCATGTTCACTGCAGCAGTATTCACAATAGGCAAAGGTGGAGACAACCTGAAAGTCCCCTGATGAATGAGTGGGTAAAGAAAATGTCATATTCTTATTGATATCAGTGTCAATATTATTGATATAAGTGTCAATATTCTTACTGATATATATTATATATATCTGATGATACATGCATATATATATACATATATATATATCTCATATCTATAAAGAACTATTACTCAGCCTTAAAAAAAGAAGGAAATCCTGTCCTACACGACAATAATGGTGAACCTGAGGACATTCTGCTAAGTGAAATAAGCCAGTCACAAAAAGACAAATACTGCGTGATTCCACTTACATGAGATATCTAAAGTAGTCAAACTCAAGTCAACAGAAAACCGAATGTGGTTACTGGGGGAAGGGGGATGAGGAGCTGCTCAATGGGTGGGGTTTTCATTTCACGAGACGAAAAAGCTCTAGAGACCTGCTGTGCAGCAACATGCATGTCGTCAACAGTTCTGTATTACATCCTCAAAAACGGCTAAAGCAGGGTGAACGATAACACAGACGGAACCCCTTTAAAACAGAATTGAAGCTGCCATGTATGAGAAACTGCTTTGCATGTCTTACGTCTCAAAATCTTTGGAAAGTTAAAACAGGGCAAAATAATATTGGGACTGGGGCTAGGGCAATACTATGTCCCAAAAAACTGTTTGCAAAGATAACAGCAAGGCAGTAATGATGACGACTGACTGATGACTATGGGACTGAATATTAAAGGCATTGCTTATCTTCTGCACCAACAGAAAGGCTTTCCTTCTATTGATGTAATTCTTTTCTTTCCCATAAATGCCCTTTGTTTCCTAATCACACATTATTTAGGCTTCTGTCTGAATCAATGCTTCCCAAATAGCTCTTCTTATTGATCTCAATAAAGGTATGCTGCTTTTCACTTTGAAAGGCCCTTTTGTTTTTAGGTTAACAATGGTGATTTTTTTGTATTTACCACAATTTTTAAAAATGGGAAACAACCCAAACATCCAAGCAAGGATGAATGGATAAACAAAGCATGGCATATACGTATAAGGAAATCCCATTTGCCATAAATCGGAATGGAGTACTGAAACATACAACAGCCTACATGGACCCTGAAACCACTGTTACGTAAAAGAAGCCAAATCTAAAAGGTCACATATTATGTGATTCCATTTGAAGGAAAAACCCATAATAGGTTAATCCACAGAGACAGAAAGTAGATCACCGTTGCTAGAGGATGGGGAGAGGGGAGAATGGAGCGTAGCTGCCTAGTGGGTATAGGGTTTCCTTTCGGGGTGATGAAATATTTCCGAACTAGACACAGATGGCGGTTGCACAATGTTATGAATGTACTAAATGCCACTGAATTGTTCACTCTAAAACAGTTAATGATATGTTATGTGAAATTGTAACAGGGTGCCGCTAAGAGGGGAGCCCCAAACAGGGATTTGTAATGGGGTCCAGAACTCAAGGTGTCCAAGAAATATTAGGAAAAAATGTATATAGGATGTCCTGACCCCCACAAGTCTGAGCTGGGGGATGAGACACAGGGAGCAGGACCATTAAGAGCTGTTTAGTATAGCAGCAGCTTTGCAGCTAACCTCTGGCATGGTCATTTAACATACCTATAACCTTTAACTGGTTTCATTAATATGTTAAATAGCTGTGGCCACGCTTTGAGCCAGGGGGATGGAAGTGACTTCCACCCAAGATGTAACTGGGGGGCAATTCCCCCTGCTCATAGCGCCTGTGTGAGAGCTTGAAGATGATTGACTTCATGCCATGGGGCCACGCCTGCCCAGAGTTAACATGGCAGCCCAGTAAAGCTGGAAGAATACGGAGTGCTGGCAGGTGTAGCTGATTGAAGGAGGAGTTGGAAGTGGGGCTGCAGAGGAAGACTGGCGCTGGGATTTAAACCCAGGCGCGGCAGCCATACCAGGGTGGTACCACGTGGCTTTGGGTGGCTCCTTTTTGCCACGTGGCTTAGGAAGCAGGAGAGACTTTGCCTGGAAGAAAAGGGGTGAAAGGACTCTTGCTGGTGGGCCATGAGAAGGTGCCACATGGTTTTGGATTAACTGGAGATTGTGGCAGCAACCCAGCTGATGGTGCCGGGAGCCTGAATCACGGACTTCTACTTCTTTTCCTGAGATATTGTACCCCAGACTGGACAGAGGGAGAAGGAAGGACTGTGTGCATCTGTGGGTATTCTAAAGGACTTTAGTATTTTAATGAAGACATTAAGTCATTACTCTAAGCCTATATAACTTATAAATAAATAATTCCTTTCCTTTTCACCAATCTCTGGCATTGAGAGACATCTTTTCTCTGGTGGCAGGCAAAGCGAATCTAGTACAGAGGGGGAACCCCTAGAGAAAAAGAGGGAGTCCTTTTGGTAATAGTATGTCGTTCACCCCCCTGGGTCTGTTCTGTAACAAAATTTCACCTCAATAAAAAAATTAAAACATTTAATACACACACATACACACACACAGAGAGCTCTTAGACCAACAACTTCTTACTATCTAATTAGATTAAATAAGACAATTGGGACCATCCCCTATAAAGCCCCTCCACTTTAAATTGGATTACCTTGCATGCAAACGTGTGAACATCCACACTTTTACTTCCTCATTTCATGCTAAGGGAATGAGGTGTCCTTCCTATTTAAAGGTCACTCATCCAAATCTCTCCATTCTTTCTTCCGAGCTCTCACCCTCCCAACTTTTTCTTTTCTCTTAAATATTCAATCTCTCTTTTCTATCCTTTTCTTCCCACCCTCAAACATATTCTACTAACCTTGTAGCTTGCCTCCTTCCATTCTCTGCCAACTTTCTCAAATAGCAGTCAGTATTCATGTTCTGCCTCAATTTGCCTCCATAATCTAAGGAATATATTTGCCTTTATGGTAAAAACAATTCCTTGGATATCTTTTCTCATTTTTTTTGCTTATGCTATCTCCACCCACTCTGAAAATATTCTTGTTCCTAGGGGCCCGTTCGCAGCCACTCTTGCAGCACATTCTCTGTGTAATCTCAGCCACTCTTGTGATTTTAACCACCACCGACATGATGGTGACAAGTCTCTATACCTCTGACTGAGACACTTCTCTCAAAGCTTTAGACATACATTCAATTTCTTACTCAATATTTCCACCTGGACACTCCATGGGATCCTCAGATTCAGGGTGTCTAAAACAACTTGTCAACTTTCATACAAAGGTTTCTCCCTCTGCAGCAGCCACTCCATTAGCCAAGTCACTTGGCCACTCTGTCACTGGACTCTGGCCACACCATGTCTCTTTCTGGTTCTCAAACTCAAGCTCAATCATATCTCCAGGTTGTGCCACCAGAAATTTCCTCTTCTTGGAAAGCTTCTCTGCCAGCGCTGGGTTCGCCTGGCTCTTTCCTCATATCTACACCCCAACACAAGAGCCTTCCTGAAAGCCCTCCTCCTGCCCAACCCCCTCGGCCAGCAGACCCCCTCTGACACATCATCACTTTTATTTGCTTCATGGCACTACTTGACTCACCCGATTTGTGTATCTCTTTATTGTCTGACTCCTTTTCTAGGAAAGCACTTATCATTTTGGAAATATTATACGTGTTTATCTTATTTTGGCCCATCTCTCCTACCAGATTGTAAATTGTATGAGAGCTGGAATCATATATATATTATATAGCCAACTCCAGTCCCTCTCTCCTGCCTTCCGGCAGGTCACCTTTCTGGCCCCAAATTGCTGATGTCTTAGTATGCTTTATGCTTGGTCTTCTTTGAAATATGACAAAAAAAGAGAAAAAGACCAAAAAACGTCTCTTCATTCACCTTCTAGGAAAAGTCTAGAGCTCCTAGTTTCTGAGTGGTAGTAAAAATACCTTGGCCCTCACAAAGATAGTGACATGTCCACATAAATACTCCATAATTCAACATTTATTAGGCACCTCCTATGTATTATATGAAGGATTTTTGGGTTACTCTGGTGACTTCAGCACTATTTCTGGTCTACAAGAACTCATATTTTTGTCAGAAAAGAAACACAAGCAACTGTAACTGTGAGAAAGATCTTAGGTTATTTGAGATGATTCTGATTGCTGAATTATGTGTCGTGGTTTGTGATTCAGAGTATCTTGTGTTTGTAATGATAACTTAACATGATAAACACCAATGGATGAACAAAGTTCTTTGCAACCATAAAAGAAGCAATTAACGACACGATAAATACCAATGGATGAACAAAGTTCTTTGCAAGCATAAAAGAAGTAATTCATTCTACTGGTAAGATCAGGGAAAACCACAGCAGATCAGTTGGATCTTGATGTAACTACATGATATTTCAGCTGAAGGAGATGGGGACAGAAAGCTATAAGCAAATGTACAGAAGTGAGTAGGGTCATCAAGAACTAGGGAAGAAAATTAGGAAGTACAAATTGGTAGTTACAAAATAGTCCTGGGGTACAGTAGAGCACAGCATAGGGAATACAGTCAATAATACTGTAATAACTGTGTATGGTGCCAGGTGGGCACTGGAACTATCAAGGGGATCACTACGTAAAGTATATGATGTCTAACCACTATGCTGTACACCTGAAACCCATATAAAATAATATCGAAGTAAACTATAACTCAAAAATAAAAAATAAAAAACAAAACAAAAAATACTAGCAAATCAAATGCAACAGTACGTTTAAACTATAATACATTACAATCAAGCAGGGTTTGTTCCAGGGCACAAGGATGTTTCAACATATGCCACTGTACCAAGGTGATTGACCATATTAACAAAATGAAGAATAACAATTATATGATTATATTAAAAAGGAACTAGGGAAGAGAGAGAAAACCAGCAAAGTGAATGACTACCGAAGGGAGCTTGGTTGCTGCCAGCCTTGAATGCCATGGTGAGGAAGAGAGATTCCTCCGCCGCCCCCCGCCCCCACCCCGCCCTCTAACACACTGGTTCCCCACAGCTGTGCTGAACCGGGTGCAGAAAATTACCTGGAAAACATGTTTAAAATATACATTTCTAGGGGTCAGACGTAGTTTGCCCCTTGGAGTGGATCCCTGGAACATTCCTGAGAAGTTTGGCTGACTGACGCGCTCAGGCTGGGAAATGGCACTGTAGGGAATGAGGGAGCCCTTCTTAGGTTGCTCCGCTGGCGTCACCAAGATCTAAAACTGGGCTACTCGACCTCAGAGAGTTTCCAGACAGGACAGGAAGTAGTTTGGTTACCCCACACCCAGCGGAGAGCGGGCTCTGGGTTATTCCTGCTGTTACTATCCATTGTCCAGCGGGCTTGGGCACTTAATGTCCACTGGACCTCCAGCTTTCTCCCACTTTCCCCTTGTGCCCAGTGCATACAGCTGGGCTTCTGTCTCAGTGTCCTCGTCAGCAATGCAGTTTCCCCATAGACGTGCAGCTTCTGACAGATTCCAAGCTACAACCCGTCCAATCCTGCAACTCCCTTCTCTGTAGGGCTGGATCCTCACTGTTGTGAAAGTCTTACTTCAAAGCAAAGAGAACCCCAGAGATACTGGTCCTCACCAGAATCATCAAAGTCATGGCAACCAAAGTTTTTCAGTAGAAGGAGGACATAATCTGGTCTGTGTTCCAAAAGGATGAATTCCAAAAACTAGGGGGAAACGCAGGAAAACTTTTAGAAGGCTGTTGCAGTAGTTCAGAGGGAGAGACAGTGATGAATTTTGCAAACAGTGACAGAGAAAATAGAGAGGTGGGGACTGAGAAGTTGGTCACAGAGTAGAGGCGGAGAGAAGAAAACCAAAGACAATGCCAAGGTTTCTAGCTTCATAAAGTGGTATTTTAGCTGGATCAGCGCTTTGCTCCTGTATCCCCTCCTACGTATTTTTTTTTAAGATTTTATTTTTATTTATTTTTAGAGAGAGGGGAAGGGAGGGAGAAAGAGAGGGAGAGAAACAGCAATGTATGGTTGCCTCTCACATGGCCCTCATGGGGACCTGGCCCGCAACCCAGGCATGTGCCCTGACTGGGAATCGAACCGGGACCGCTTGGTTCCCAGCCCACGCTCAATCCACTGAGCTACACCAGCCAGGGCCCCTCCTACGTATTTTTATATCTTCCAAGTTTTCATTGCACAGGGAAGCACCACTACTAAATAATGTTGCAGTGTGTCGCAGCTCATTTGCACAACGCACTGTGAGTAACAGCGCTGAAAGCCTTTCTCCTGGCTTGAACGACTTTTCTCCACCACAGATATCAAAAGGCACTGAAAATGTACAAAATGATCGTTTTCAACCACCAAAAGTAATGCTATTATCTGGACTTCAAAGTAATCCCTTGAAACGTTATTTTAGAAAAATAAAAAGCATTCGTAGTTGACCTTAGAGATGAGACTCTTTTTGCATTTAAGGCTACTAATCTGAAAGTAAAAAAATAAGTGGCAGGCCACTCACTTTTTTCCCCCCACGGGAGCATTTTAGCTTTATTTAACAATTTTACTTCTGATTAATTGGAACAAATGTAGCGTTCACTTCAGCAGCACAGATAGTTGAACAGAGCAAATGTGCACTGCTATAGTATTTGGCTTGAAGAAGATTTTTTTTTTTTTTTTGGTAAAAATAATGCTGCCCTGTTTTGTTTTTGAAATGTTTATTTTTCCAGAGATTCTATGAGATGTTCATAGATTTAAGGGAACAAGTTAAACTTTAGATTTAGTTTTGAACCTTATAGGTGTCTTTCAATTTATAGCGTTCTAAAAAACCCTCTAACATTCAAAGGCTGTCCAATTACCCTATCTTGATTCCTTGAAAGATTACAGCTGCCTCCTTTATTCTGCTTAAAGTTGATAAGTAGAACTAATAGTGAGATTAAACCATAAACCTGCTGATGTAGGATTCTTCATTCCTAATTTGGCTAGTACCCAACTCTAAATTAGAATACAACAAAAACCCCAGGTTTACTCCCAAAGAAACTTGACTCAAACACAGAATCTACAATCTCCTGAAATGCAGGTTTGCCTTCCTGACTCGCCAGCCACGACCACTGAAGAAGCCATCATGGACTTGTAAATTAAAGCAACTCTTCCTTTTGCCGGAATTTTCTTCTTCCTGGCATTCTTCTCTCAACAAAATAACAAAATGATTGCCAAACTCCACTTCTGTTCCACAAATACTTCCTTACTGTGGAGAGAGCTTTAAAAACATGCACTGTGGAATTATTTCCCCCCTAGATGAGTTTGTTTTAGCCTGTGTGTTCAGGAAGAAGGAACAACCTCTCTTCCCAAAGAGCCAATGAATAATTGCTTATGAGTAAGAAGAACATCCCTGGCCAGGGGAAAGGAGTTGCCAGCCCTTCTTGATACCCAGTCTCTGCCAAGTAACAATTGGTAGGTTGCCTCATGATTTTCTTTCTTTCTTTTCTTTTTTTTGGCTTGTGATTTTCCACACTGCAGATTCAGAGAAAGTGATGTTCTTCTTTGTTCAGATAAACCTGGGAAAAGAGAAAAAAAAAAAAATAAAGGAGCAGCCGTTGAGGTCCAATTTACTGCCACCTGAACTTCTCCCTGAGAAGCAACACCCTACACCTGCATGTAAGAACAAAGCTCACCTTCGTCAGGAATTTGGAAGAGAAAGCCAAGTTACCCAATGAGAGTTTGAAGTTGCCTTAAGCCAAGTAACAAAGAATGTCAGCACAGGCTAGAACACGATGGGACATCTGAAGCCTCGACATCGCCCTTCTGTCGTTTCTCCCCAGCTGGCATCTAAGAGTAGAGACGACACGACCTGAACCTAGAGCTCTCAGCAAATTTGAGAAGAAACGCTTCTCTGCAGCATTCTCAGCTTCTCTGAACTTCCCTATCTTCTTCTTAAACATGTTCTCACTTTTAGTGAAATTCTATGCACTGGTGGGTAGAGCAAATCCAGCTATATTGTCCTCATGAAGAAAGGGGAGAGAGGATGAAAAAAGCTGTTGAAAATCACTTTTTAGGCCCCAAATGGAGCTGATCTTGTCCAAAGTGCATGTCAGCAAACCAAAACTTAGATAATTTCATGTCCTTTAAATGGTCCTCTAGACCAGGAACGCAGGATATCCTGTCAACCAACCCCCAAACGCCAAGCCAACTCTGGGTCTCTGCACCTCAAACAAGGTTGACTAGATGGTCCTGGCCAATCATATATTTTCTGTTTGTCTCTTAAAAGCTTCCTGACTTCTGCCCTGTTTTGCTGTTCTCTAAAAGGAGCCTGTCCACTTCGTTAAGTATTAAATAAGTTTGACTCACACCTAGCCCACCTAGGTGTAGAGGATCTCTTTAATAGCAAGGCTGATCTGTCTGGCATGTCAGGAACCAGAGATCTTTGTATATAAAAATCGTCCACAAGTCTTTTGTGGAAGTGAATGAGGGCACAGAGGCAGCAGCCGCCATGATGGCAGACATATACAGCAGCTGCCTGCTTACGTTTGAGGAAAATTTTGTGGAGGACCATCATTCATTTTCTTCAACCTACACAATCCCTCAACTAATAGCCTGTTTTCTTAGGCAGACTTTCTTCCCCCTAGAGATTGTGGAAATGCAAGGCCAGGCTCAGAGCTTCTTACCTGCACTTTCAATGGTAAGAGTTTTCATGTTTCTTTAGCAATAAAACTACCATGCCAAAACAGACCGTTGTAAGGTCAGCTCTGTAATGCCACTCCATTCTGTAATTCAGCTCTATTGGCTCTTTATACCCATTAACTCTGGTATGTGTTTCTATTTTCCTTTTTTTTAATGTTGAAAATTTTCAGTGATTACATTTGATGCATCAGTTGATTGTGCAGGATCTTGACAATGTAGTAATCTATGAATTTTTTTTTACTTTCTTGATAGCCACGGGAAAAATTATAATACTGTAATTTATCTCACAGATAGACTTCAGAAGACACAAGAGAGACACTCTGATTGTCAAAGGGAGCGTAAAAACAGATTCAGTTGAAATATAGGAGAGCAGTCCAATTAAGTGTTGGGTTATGAAGACAAATTTGCCTTGGCCAGTGTTTCTGACCTTCATTCTATAGGATTAGTATTCTATTATAGCCCTCCAGTTTTTAAACTATTGAAGATCCATATGGTGATTGATAGATAGATAGATAGATTTATTTAATGATAGCACCTAAATTGTCTTCTTTAATCATTTTTTCACAGAACCAAAAGCATCTGTACTGCAAATCTGACAGAGCCACATCAGATGCTGAGTCTGTCCTGCAGAGGTAAGTGTTGGCTCCATGCAACAGGTACTGTTGCCGAAGCTTGGAAATGTTCCATCACTGGCTGAAGGACAAATGACTTGTGTAAGGCAGAGCCTGAATTTGAACCCAGCATGGCCAAACTTCAAATGCCGGGATTGGCCTTTGTCCCCGTGGTTCCCAAACGCCAGCCCCTGGAATGATGCTCTCACCTGGTCACTCCCAACACCCACTGGGTAGTGTTGTCAAAATGCCTGGGCCACAGGCTCCAGAAAATCTAACCCAATAGACCTGAAATGAAACCTGGGAAACTGTGGCGTTTTTTTAATCTCCTTGGTAATTTTCTGCAGCCAGACTTGGAAACCATCATAGCATATACTCTTCCAAGATTTTTTTCTCAGCAATTAATTAATTGATTTCATAGAAATCAACTTGCTCTTCTTGCAGATCAAAGTACAATACATCTATCACTCTTAGGGAATGGATCTGATCTTTTTATGAACAGTAAAATGTATTTTCCAAATATTTAAAATTCCAGTGTGCCTTAAACTGGGACTTGAGATGGGGTGCTTCTTTATGTTCAGAAAATTAGAGTACATCCTTGGGGCTAATCTGTCATCCACAATTGTTTTGTTGCAGAACCGTACAGTTTCCTTCAGGGTTCAAATGTTTCTTATTTCTTGGTGTTTAAGAAGGCCAGGGCTATGGATGCTCAGGGCAAACGTCCCATCTGTTAGACAGCTTTGATTTACTGTACCCTCTGGGCTTTACTTATTTTAGATGTGGGCTATGCATCTGTTTCAATTAATTTTCTAAAATAAAATACATGTTTTCCTAAGACAGTTTTTCTCTTAGCTCCTTTCTAAAGAGCATCTCTTGAGACCTGAGGTGAAGCTTTTTATATCCTATGCTTTCCAGTTAGAGGTTCTTTGTGTACCCCTAGGTCTGGGTCTCCAAAGTTTATTTCTCCTTCTCACTTACCCCTTTGCCATGAAAGGGCCCACAGCTAGACTAAAGCAGGCTTCAGCCAACTACAGTGTGGGGGCCAAACCTAGCCCTACATCAGTTTTTGTAAATAACATTTTATTGGAACACAATGGGGTCCATTCATTTGCTTGTCTGTGGCTGCTTTCATGCTATGGTGGCAAAACTGAGTAGCCAGAACCAGATAGAGACCATATTGCCTGCAAAGCCAGGAGTATTTTCTGTCTGACCCTTTACAGAGAAAGTTTGCCAATCCCTGGACTAAAGGAACATTTTCAATGAAATTGCTTATAATTTTTCCTCTAATCCTGGAAGTATATAAACCCAAACCACATACGCTGTGACGATTTTGTTGTTTACCTATTTTTCTTTATTTTCAATCTATAGTTTTAGGGTACAACATATATATTCTTTTTTAAATCCCATGTTAAAGAGACAATGTAAAAATGATACAATCTTGTCCAAAAAGCCATTCTTTAATACATATTATTTACAATTAATTACTTCATTACATGTGTGAAGGACGGAGTACAGAGATTATTTGAATCTCTATTAATTTGCCATAATTCCCGCCACTGAATCTTTTTCCAGCTGCTAATATGAACCCCAATTTCACCAATTTTTAATTTACAATATTGCTGATAACAATATATCTAATATCTAATAGAATATTAACCTTGAAAAATAAATTTTTAGGAAAAAATCTTTCCATGAATCTAAAAAACAATGTGCTAAAATAAAAAACTGATTACTATTTTCAAATCCCACAAAATCTACTAAAAATAAATCCTCTGGATTTGATATTTAGAGATTACAGGACAGCAACTGGGTTGTAGCTGAAATCCCCATCCTGTCTTTAACTGTGCTCTCTTTGCTGGCAGAGTCATTGATATTTAAAAGTACCAGTGTGCCCTCTCGCGGTATCCTGCAGTTACTGTTCTTTTCTACTAAATTTAGAAGTTTGGTAAGGCCATTAAATTTTATGTCACTCATTTTACAAGAGGCCACTCTCTCTTCCATTTCATCTGTGATTGATTCATATGGAAAAATAATCAATAATATATGCTGGGACTTGCAGAATGAACTGCTAAAATTGCCCTGGACTGTAATGAACTGTGACTGTCTCTGTGACACCCAGTCTGCGTTGCCAGGAGCAGTCATAAATCTGCCATCTGTCTCTGGTTCCCAGGGCTACTTTGTGACGGAAAAAAACCCGTCAAGTCTAACATGACCCTATTCTTGCTGGTCAGGTGTTATCAAAAACTTCCACCTACTCTGCTTTCCAGTTTGTGGATGTGGATATATAGATAAGTGTAAATATTTTTATTGAGGGGCACGTGAAAAATCCTTCTACATAGAACAAAAAAGCTTGATGACAATCAAATCTACTTCCTTATCGCTGGTGGTCTCCTTTCAAGGGGTGCTTTGAGTACCTGTTCTGGCCACTTGACTTTGTTAACACGTTGGATTAGACCATAGTGCAAACCCCATGGGTCCCCTAGATTGTATTTTGGCACTTGTGAGACCAACTACCTGTCATATATCTTCTTGACTGCTTGGACTTTGTGTTGTTTTGGTTGTTGTTTTTAAATATATACAAGACCCACCACTTACCAGCTTAACTGGGATCCCCTGAGCAAGTTACTTTAATGCTATCAGCCTTAATTCCTCCTCTGGAGAATGGAGAGATCAATAATGACAACCTTAAGGTAGCTGTCATGAGGGCTGGTCACTTAGGAAGAGTTCACTATGAATTTGAGATTTCTCAACTTGCTCCAACACTATAATTTCTTAGTATTCCTCCTCTCCTTCTGTCACTCCCCACTTTTCCGGTGTATTTTTGGTCTGCTTCATTACGTTGTTTTGTTTGTTTGTGTTTGCTTTTGCTTACTGTGTAGTGATGGGAAAGCAGGATTTGAAAGTATGGGTTCTTGTTTCGCAGCCCAGCATTTCAATGGACTCATTGCTACCGTAAGCACAGGGAGACTGCTTTATAGGCCAATACCTAGAAATGTAACTAACTGAATATCTCTGAGGCACTCGGGTATGAATTTTTGGACGCTGTTTTTACTGGAGAGCTGAAAGAGGCCTCCAGAAAATATTTTTTTTTTAAGTATGAAGAGTAATATAATGAAGTACTGTTTGTTCTTTCAATGGTTGGGAGATTCTTCTGTGTTTATCTGAAAGTGTCTAATGCAAGTTGCTTCCATGAGAAAAAACTCCCCCACCATGGATTTGTCCATTTTAGAAGAAGAATAAACATTGAATATGATACAACAGTGGACAGAACAGATGCTCCAAATACTGAGGGCATATTTTTGTCCACGGCTTCATCAAACATCAAGAGTGACTTTCTAGGTCAGACCCAGCTGAAAAGTACTTATTTTAGAACCCTCATTTTTTGTTTCCCCAGCAATGCTATGACATCATGTCAAGGTTCTTACACTCAGAATTAGGGCCTAAACATGCCGATTGATTCTCCTTGTATAATTTGTATTCAGAGGTATTTCAGTCTCCTCATTAGATGTAGCAAGCCTAAAAAATGCTGGGGGGGTGCTTTTCAGGCAGATAATATTTAATAAATAGAATTTTTACCTACGCCCACTCTGAAATCTAACGATTGTACTCTGTTACCTAGGAATTAAATGTTGATTTGCCAGGGATGATCACTATAGTAACTAGAAGGGCACTGGAACATCGAAAATGTGGGAAGATGTTAAATTTAGATCAAAGTGAGTATATGTCACATTATCAACCCTATTCCTGTAGGAGCTAATTTTCTTCAACAGATCTTCCTTATAAATAACATAAAAGGCCCTTTTCACTCCTTTGTGCCAACTTTCAAAACCGTTTCAATTAGAAAAAAAAAATCTGGTACTAAGAAATAATTTTTTGTTTTTTCAAACTATAACTTAAAATAATCAGGTCCCCAGTGCTATTTAGCTTTCACTGGATGATAAATAGTACATATGTCTTGTGTTTTCTAGATATACACTTTTAAGTAACTCTTTCATTTTTTTGACACCAAAAATGCACCATCTGACCTGCATTGTGACTGCTGTGAATCTTTCGAAGTTGGCATGTTGTAGGATTTTAGTGCTTCTTGTGGCATTAAATTCCCAACCCACAAACAAACAGCCTCCGAACTACCCAGAGGAGATCAAACAGTTGATTTTCCTAGGCATCAGAAAGAAGAATTCAATCCCACAAAATTAAATGCCCTTAGGAGAAAAAAAGTTACCATGTCTATGTTTGACATCAAAGACAGAAATATCTTCTGTCTCTGTTTAGTGTTCCCTCACTCCCGGCAGCCTTTTTTATTTTTTGCTTTTTCTCCATTTTCTTTCTTCCTCCTGGCTCTCTGAATTATAATTAGGAACTTGGAGGATAGGTTTGACCTTCACTCGTGCTCATTTTTAATATTATACAAAGTCTAATAAAGGATTGTTCTGCTTCTTCACAAATGACTGACTCTGCTTCTTTGGTGCTCCCGACACAAATCTGTGGGGTGTTGGCGATCATCTCACCAGCAGTAAACTCCTGAAGGCAGACTGCATTCCAAGTAGTGCAAAAGCTCGTGTTGTTAGTTACATGTCCTGCATTGTCCATTAGCTATTGTTGTCTAAAAATAACGGATACTCATGACCCAGCTTTTTACGAAAACTTTCAGCAGACATTGGCCCTCCTTGGATTGTGTCTCTGGAACAGCCGGGTAAAAGGCTGGATTCTGAAAGACTGTCTTTGCTTCCCACCAGAACCCATGGTAGATCAGGCACCTCCCATTGTCTGGACAGAAGAGTGAATGAGTAGCGCAGTGTTTCCTTGGACCAACATGAGCAGCTAGATACAGTTCATGATGATCAAGATATATCTCCCCCTCTCCTCTGCCCAAAAGTCTGAGGAGAATGAGGTACAGTTCATTACTAAAAAGAAACAATTCTTCTAGTAACTAGTCCAGACACACAAGGAGTCCAGACAGTGTCAGAGGTGAATATTCATTTTCTGATGAGTTGTCTGACAGTCCTTACAAAGTCTGCCTTGAGTGCGAGCCTGAGAATCCCTTTTCTCTGCAGGCTGCTTTCTCCCCCCCTCCCCCCAACGATGCCTAGTTCCCTCCCTGGGGTGCTGGCTCCATCTTGGGAGTGGAGAAACCAGTAAGATTCTTTGAAAGTTCATGATGACCATTTTTCCTAGACAACTCAAAATCTGTTATACTTACATTCTCTCTTATAAGAAGAGGCTTAGGCACTTCAGAGTCTTTTGATTGGAGCATTTAAAATAAAATAAACCCTTTCCTTATAACAGGAACCGTTGCTCATAGCATTATGTTCAATATACTTAAGATTTCTTTCACTTAAGTCTGTGTTACAAGACCCCCCTCATCGGAGGTAAAGAAGAAAGAAAAGATTTTAAAAAGATATACCCATTCAAGAAGTCCACACATGAATTAGTGCCTTCTTTGAACCAGAAATTGTAGTGGGTGCTGGGGATACAGAACAAATAATTCATGGGCATAATCTCAGTAGCCAGAGATTAACTAGGGGTGGGGCAGGAGTGGTAAACAGACATATAAAAAATTAATGGCAGTGCGGCATCTAGATATAAACGAAGTGTTGTGTTAGCCCTGAGGAAGGCCCTCGTCCCTGGGAAAGCCTGGACGAGTGGGAGGCGGGCACAAGAACAAAAGGAAAGCACGGACTTTGATGAAGTTTCCTGGACGCCGCCTCCCTAGAACCATTTCCAAGGTGGACATGTGCCATTTGACACAGTGGGTTCACATTCCGCACTGCTGTTAACCACAGTGAGACAGTCACAGCCACAGAATGTCAAGGGCGGATGCCCGGAGGCAATGGTGATACGGGTTTGAATGAACTTTGATGCTTGGGCCACTGTAGAGTGTATCTGTTTGCTACAGCTGCCATAACGAAGTACCACTGACCGGATGACGTGAACAACAGGAGTTTATGTCCTCCTAGTTCTCGAGTCTAGAAGTTGAAGATTAAGGTGTTGTCAGGGCTGGTATCTTCTAAAGGCCTCCTTGCTTGGCTTGTAGATGGCTGCCTTCCTCAGGTGTCTTCACAGGGTCGTCCCCCTGTGTCGTCACCTCCTTTCTGATAAGGGAGAACACCAATTGTATTGAATTAGAGTCCATCCATATGACCTCATTTTACCTTAATCACCTCTTCAGAGGCCCTGTCTCCAACACAGTCACATTTTTAAGCACTGGGGGGTTAGGACTTGACAAAGAGCTCTCCTTAACCAATTTTTGTCAGGCTCTTCTGAGTTTCACTTTTTGACTAGGCCTGACCTTGCTTGGGCTTTTATGCTCTTCCTTGTAGAACTTATTTCTAGCAAGAATCTTGTTAAGTCCGTTTAAGCAGAATCACCACCCATCATCACCCAAGTGAAATGTTCAACCTGGCCTGCCTTTAGCAAAATTCCCGTTAGATCCATTTAGGCAGAATCCTCCTTTACCCGTGATGTTTCCTCTTAGCAATTTTCTGTCCACTGACACTCCCCACCCTGTGTTTTGGCTACAAATTCCCATTTTTCATTGTATTTGGAGTTGAGGCGATCTCTCTCCCTTACTACAAAACCCCATTGTGGCCCCTATACCTATTGTGATAATCCCCCTGAATAAAGTCTGCCTCACTGTTCTTTAATAAGTGTCATGAATAGCATTCTCTTTAACAGACTTCAACATATAAATTGGGGAGGGGAGCCCATAAGATCTTGAAACTTCAGGGAAGGTATGGTTAAGGAAGCTCCAGACATGCGCTTCTCCTTCAGGAAATGGGGGATGGGGTGCGGAGGGTGCAGGGAGGACAGATTTCTGGTTTTCTTAGAGAGAAGAGATTCCTGGTTTTCTTAGAGCTCTATAGGAGGGCACTGATTGGTTGGGCAACCTGGAGCTCTGCCCTGGGAAGTCAGGCAGGAAGAATGAAACAAAGTAGTTGGTTATTGTCCTCAAGGACGACACCTCTGTCTTGTTTAGGAAAGATAAACTTTAGGAAAAAAACAAAAACAACAACTGTTACGACATTTGCTATATGTATTTCATGGCAATTGAAACTCCTACTACTATTTCACCACCAAAGAATCACTTTTATAATTATTACCAGTTATGGATTGCCTTCTTGTTCACTTCAGCCAAGAAGTTAAGGGCAAGGGCCCTAGAGTCAAAGATCCCTATGTGTGAGCCCAGCTCTACCACTTACCATGTGACCTTGAACAATTCAATCTCTCTGCACCTGATTTTCTCATCTGGAAAATTCGAATAATGACTCTCTTCCTTAGAGGGCTCTAGTGAGGTTTACATGAGACCATAGAGATTATTGTTATTATTAATATTTTTCAGGAAATATATATCTAGTAGATGTTTTATATATTTTATATATTTTACACTCCTAAGTCCTGTGAGGTGTGTATCACCAGCCTCGCAGCCTCCTAGTATCCCACCTACCCTGGCTGTCCCCGACAAAAATTTCCATGAGGAGATTCATGGAAGCTTTACTCCCCAGAACTGATGAAAACAGTAGCTTCAAGATCACTTTCTTCTCTCAGCTTTGGAAGGTACATTCTATCCTGTGTGTAGCTGCTCTCCTGGCACAGTTTCTATGACAACCTGTCTCTGGGATATTTTTCTGCTCATCCATAGTACTCATGGCTCTTCTCGTTACCAAAAAAAAAAAAAAAAAAAAAAACCCATCAAATAAAGCCTCACATCAAGGTTTTGTTAATGGAAAACCTTTTATTCATGGAGACTCTCAGAAAGAAACCATGATGCTTCAAAGACTGTTTTTGTTTAAATGTTATAAAGCCCCATGTACACTGACTCTCTCCAGAACAATAACTGGAAACATGCACAGTTGTTACTAGTACAACACAAAGCAGAGGTACAGTTTCATCCTGATATTAGAGCTTTCTTAAAATCCTTTTCTGATGATCGTTTTGGTTTTAGTGGCATAATGTTTTACAATACCACAGTATGTAAACAGTGGGAACTCCGTGTGAACAATTTAATTCTAATTTAATCCCTGGGAATTAATAAACACATGAAGTGGCCTAATAGAGTTAACACCCTAAGAACTGGACAGGTGGCATTCAAAAGTATTCTTGTCAAAATCAACACTGGAAGTTGTATTATTTATCATCTTCTAGGCCAGTAATTCATACCAGGGGGACAGTTGGTAAGGCCCTATGCCTCTCCTGTCATTGAACAACCCTGTCATCTGACCTCACTACAGGGCCTGACCCTCTCTCTATCAGAACGTGCCTGTCTTCGCCTTGGAGAGAGCCTTTCATGAAAATGCTGGTCATTATGTCAAGTGTTGAGACTAGAAATATTCCAAGCATACACAGGCAGTATGATTGTTTTGTGCCTGCTTGCTAGCAAATATTTGCTTGCTTAAAATACTATGGTCTGAAATGTGTTTTTGCTACAACTGCCTAGTAGAAAGATGGTAGGTTGGAAACACAAAGCTGACACCTGCCTCTAAGGGCTGGGGAGTTCTGATGAAGTCCAAAGTGATCTGACTTTCATGGAATAGTAACGTGGGTTAAGTTGGTTCTAATTCTCACCCTCTGTTCTTTCACATACACCTTGTAATAATCTTATGCACCTGAATTTCCTCCTGCCACACTAGTATTTGTCTTCATTAACAGGTTCATTGATCTTTGTGCAAACGCAGTCTACTGATTAGAGCACCATATTCAGGCAATGCAGAAATGCTCTGGTTTCCATAACCACCACTCGGCACTGAGTCATACGTAAATCCTCATGATCGCTTGCAGACTCCTTTTTATCCCTTTTAAATAGACTTTATTTTTTAGATCAGTTTTAGGTTCATAGCAAAATTGAGTGGAAGGTACTGAGGTTTCCCATGACCCTCTGTCTTCACATATACACACAACCGCTCCCACTATCAACGTCCCCCACCAGAGGGGTGCATTTGTTGCGATTGGTGAACCTACACTGACACATATTTATCATCCAAAGTCCACAGTTACATTAGGGTCCAGTCTTGGTGTATATAGTCTATGGGTTTTGATAAATGTATAGTGACACATATCCAACACTATAGTCACAACAGAATAGTTTCAATGATCTGAAAACCTTCTGTGTTTCACCTACTTATCCTTCAACATATGAATTGCGGTAGGGGATGACCTCCCCCACCACCCCAGCCTCAGCAACCACTAATTTTATTGTCTCCATAGTCTTCCCTTTTCCATAATGTCATATAGTTGGGATCATACAGTGTTCAGCCTTATCAGATTGGCTTTTTTCCACTAGAAGTATGCATTTAAGGTTCCTCCATACTTTTTATGGCTTGATACCTCATTTTATTTTAGTGCAGAAAAATATTCTATTGTCTGGATGTACCACAGTTTGTTTATCCTTTTACCTACTGAAGAACATCTTGGTTGCTTCCAAATTTTAGCAATTATGCTATAAACATTCATTTTCAGGTCTTTGTGTGGACATGTTCTCAATTCCTTTGGATAATAATACTAAGGAATTTGATTGCTAAATGATACAGGAAGATTAGTTTAGTGTTATGAGAAACTGTTAAACTATCTTCCAAAGTGTCTGCACCATTTTGCATTCTGACTGGTAATGAATGAGAGTTCCTCTTGCTTCACATCCTCGCCAGCATTTGTGATTGTCAGGCTTATGGATTTTGGCCATTCTCATAGGTGCGTAGTAGCATCTTTTTCACGTTTAAATTTACATTTCCCTAATAACCTATGAAGTAGAGCATCTTTTTCTATGCTTATTTACTGTTTGTGTATCTTCTTTGGTGAGGTGTCTTTCAGGTCTTTTGCCATTTTTTTTTCAGTCAAGATGTCTGTTTTATTATTGTTGAGTATTAAGAGTATATAAGAGTATAAGAGTCCTTTATCAGATATATCTTTTGCAAAGATTTTCTCCCAATGTGCGGTTTTCTTGCCATTCTATTGACAAGACTCATTTTCAATGTAGTGAAAACATTTGTATTTGCTTGTGCATGGGTCTTATACCAATTGATTGCCTCTTTCATTCATTCAACATGTATTTATTAAGCACCTGCTAAGTACAAGGCACTGTATCTAGCAGGCGGTAACCAATATAGGCAAGGGGTTGCATATGCCCCTAAACCGTAACACCTCATATTTTATTTTATTTATTTATTTTTATTGTAACATTTATGGAGAATTTATTATGAGAGGGTCACATTAAACATATTGTATATTATCTCTTCATCCTTACAACAACCCTATTGATAAATATTATTATGAAATTTATACTTTTTACTTTTATTTTTATTTAATCTTTATTGAATTTTTTCTATGACAACTCATATTTAAAATCCTCAAACTTGTATTCACACCCTTTGTGATTTAGCCTGTGAAACATTGTGAAACCTGTCCTCTCCTCTTTATTCCCAGAGACTACCCTAGTTACTCTCCTTATTATGGCAGATGATCAGACCTAACTGGTCTCATTTTTCAATAAGGTCTCCCCCTTCCAATTCCTTCTCTACATGTGTGATAGTTATCCTTCCAAAATTTAGATACAATTAGGTTATATTTCTGGTTTAAAATGTACATTACCTACAATTGTAGTGGGTATCAGTTTTATTCTGCAACACTAGAATGCAAGAGACATCACTTTTCTTAACTTCTCTAAAATAGTTCAATGATGCTGAGCCCTCTTCTATTTAGTCAATGAGAAACTCAATTTCAATCTTATTATTGGGCTCCTTCCTTCCACAAAGTAGCCTCTAAAATATACAGAAATCTCAATGAATATAGATCTCAATGAATAAATCTCTTGAATATAGAATATTCAAGAATGAGCTCTCTGGTCTTAGTTTACAAGTCTCACCTCTGATCTTCACCTTGGCTGCATCCAGGTAGTCCTGTGATAAGCCTAGATCTTTAGAAATATTTTGTTTCTAGCCAGCAAAGCAAAAGTATCTGAGACAAGGAAAAGCAAAAGTTGAGCACCTTCTTTGGTGATAGAAGATAAAAAATACATAAAACGAGACAAATAAAACCACTAGATAATATTTCAAATTATCCTGTCCCTTGGGGAGAGTCCAAATTCTTTAGCATGGCCACAAGACATAGCCATACTTTGCAATTTCACCTTTATCCCATGATGTGCTGCACCCAGTTCACACCAGCTCATGACAGCGAAGTGCTAGATTTTCAGGACTGTTGTGATTTAGTTGTTAATCATAACTTTTATTAAAAATTAAATAATATTAGTATCACTCATTACCCCTTCCCATCTCCCTAGGGAGCCCATCCCCATCTGAGCTCTCAAAGCGCTTTGTAAGTACTTGTATTACAACAAATCTGACACTGTTCTTAATTGTTGTTCTTACTAAAATATCCCCAGACTATGAGCTTGTCAATAAGATTTTCCATTAGGAATTCAATAATTGTTTGGTGAAAGAATGAAGGAATGACTCTTGGAGGATAAAACTTATTCCCTTCCTGATATCTTGGGATTACCTCTCTGCCTAGCAGCATTCACAGTTTCTCAACTCAAGCTCACATATCTAGGAGCCCGAGTCCTTCCATGTTTGGATCACTCATCACAGGGAAAGCTTGGTTTCCCTCCAGAAGAGATGTGACTTCCATTCTCTAAGGCTCTTATTCTGGGGAGGGTTAAAATTCAGATCAGATACAAGTAGTAAAGAAAGAAAGAATGTTTAAAAAATCCCTGATGTACAGAAAGCAAACAAGTCTCAACATCTATATTTAATGACCTGTGGTCTGTGAACCTAAAATGAAATGTCCATGTGGCTGGTGGGTAAGCCAGTGCAGGGCTCTCTTCCACCCAACTGATATTTTGTAGGTAGAATGTGGATATGATGAAAACTGTAGAGATGTATGTTGATGTGCATGGCATTGTTGGGTAGGTTGGTGGATGGACAAAATAGCCGGGTAGGTTGCTCATCACATACATATACCTGGGAAACACCCTTTAGGAAAGACCATCATGAACATTCTGGAAGGTTCTGTCAGAAATGTGACAAAGACTAGGGAAAAAAAACACAAAGGTTGAAAACCATTGCTTTTGATTTCAGACTACGCAACCCCAAGTACGGAACTGCTTAACCTAATTTCTGATTCCACAAACAGCTTTGGGGAAATAGTCATTGCTTTGCCCTAGTCTTCCCAGAACAAGAAGCAAACGTCCCTGAGGACACCAAATGACACCACTACCCCACCGCCAAGCTGGCACCGGCAAAAATGTAGGCTATTTACAGAGAGCACACCGCCTCTGCTGTGAGTGGGCAATAAACTACCAGGGAGATGCGTGCAGCCTGCCTGGAGACAGGGTTGCTAGGTGCCTCTGAAGTAGTGAGACTGAGAGGTGTACGTTATTCCCCCCACACTTCTTATTTTACACAGTGACAGTTGGAGCCTGGAAACAAAAGCGAAGCACTGCATCTGTGGTATTAGAAATAATGACCAGCCAAGTGCCCTATGGAGCAGAAGGAGCAGAATTGAGGCTTTTATCAAGAGCAGGAGAAAAAAGTAATGTGATTTGGTTTCACCATAATTGCTTAAGCAGCCTGGGTGAGAACTAATTATGAGTTCATCTGGCTCCAGAGAAACCCCCCTCTTCCCTTCTCCAGGATGGTACTAAAATATCAGCATTGCATCACCAGAAATCACTCCCATTGGTGGCCTTTCTTAAGAAGAGCAGCAGCTCCCTCTCTCTCTCTCTCTCTCTCTCTCTCTCTCTCTCTGAAAGTCACTGGAATCTCTAAACCCAGGAAGTTATATATTTCCAAGGCAAATAACACATTCCTGGCACTCACTTGTCCCTTGAAAACTCAGAGTGCTTGCCCATTATTATATCATAGACAAAATGTTGTTTGAAAAATGTGGGGGTGATGAAATGCAGAGAAGAAAAGGAAAGGACAAGTTACAGGACCTACGTTACTACAACAGCCCAGCCATTGTTAGACTCGGAAGAAATACTGGGTTTCAGAAGCAGGCTGTTCATTGATGATATCTTGACACTTTGCAGCCATCCAATGGCCCTAAAAAGACAAGTACTTTTCCTCAGAAAGTTGGTTGTCTAATTAACAAAGCAACAGAGCTAACATTGGAAGTCAGCAGGATAGGATTTGAATTCCATCTGGGTTAGTAGTCCAAATTACAAATCTAGATGAGAGCTAAGTAATGCTGCTTGAATATGCTTAGTTGGACTCTTTGTGAGCTCTGAGAATGAGGTGAGTGGATTGTGGTAGCAGAAAGAACATGGGTTCAAATCCCAGGTTCAACCTGGGTCAAATCCTGACTGATACTTAACAGCTATATGTAAGTTAATTGCCTTCTCTGAGTGTTAGATTCAACTGAGAAATGAGGTAAAAAATAGTCCTTTTGCAGCATCTACGTAAGGATGAGAAATAATATGGAAAGTGTCTACATGGCACTTGGAACAGAGGATGTGCAAGATAAATGATAGCACATGTTCCAGTTCTCTCTCAATTAGAAAGTCTAACCTGAGTGCCACTGTGCAGGTTACAAAGACACATCACACTTGCTTTTGTCTTCTGAACCACCACAATTCAGTTAGATGGGGAGGGTGGTGGAAGTAGAGTGGGATTAGGAGCTGTCTGAAGCAAGCAGCAACAAAACAACACTATAGAACTGGATTCTAAATCATGTGGTGCAAATCGAGGTAGGGTAGGAGTTCAGGGAAAAGGAAGGACAATGTAGGAAACAAAAACTTCAACCAGAACTTGAACAGAAAAGCAGACACAAACAGGGTTTGCCAACTGCTAAGATTTACACAGAAGTCAAACTGTTGATTTAACAAAAACAGAAGACCAATCCACTGAGAAGAGACTCATTTTAGTGCCCAAAGGACATATTAGCAAAATCATCCAGTGCTAGTTGCTTATTCTGCAAAGTCACATTCTCAAAGAAGACTGGGGCCCTTTGGAAGTTCCAGCTGTGGACCCTGCCTACGTTCACTGGTGGTGGGTAGGAGCTGAGTGGCCATCTTTAGTTTGTAAGAAGTCAGTTTTCAGTTAGGAAATGAGGAGCAAGATAAAATATCCAGCTCCATAAAAAGTCCAAACTGCAATACAAGTTTAAAATGTATTACTTTGTAAAGTTAAATCACTTACTCTACCCATGATTTTGTTGATCTCTCTTGTCATAGATCCCTTTATACATATATCGGGCTTATGCCCAATTCCATAAACATAGATGAACAATAAATAGCACCTCATCTTCTATAACTTAGAATAATTTCAATATGCACCCCTAGGAAAATGCAACCCTCATAATTATTGCCCATTTTCTTAGTGCGAGGAGGACCATGCTTTATATTTTGTACAGATTTGTGTAAATAAATACTACAGGAATTTGAATATATATAATATTTTCCCAAAAATTATGCCATGGAAATAAAAGGAATTGCCCTATATTTGAGTCTTTACAAAGTTTCTTGTGTTATAGGAGGTCTGTTTAATTATTTTGAAACCTAATTGCATATGTGTGAATAAAAGGTATCATTTTTCTCCATTTTTGCTTAGAGATAAAGAAGGTCATCTTATGTTTGAACCTGTACAAAGTCTTTCCTGTTATGGGAGGTCTATTCGATTATCCCAATTCAGTCTCAATAAGTGCAAGTTCAAATGCTTCTAAAAGTCAGCTAAAAAATAGAGGCAAAAATATTTTATATAGATTTGAAATAATTCATAGGAGCATGAGTTCTAAATTACAACAATTGAGTGACATTGTAAATAATTATCTTAAAGTTCAACTTAAAAAGCAGTATACTAAGCAATTAGATTGGAAAGATTATAAATATAAGCCTGTGGTACAGACTGAGTGTTTGGATCGCCCCAAAATCCATATCATGGTCTAGCAGAAATAAGGCCTGCTTGTGCATATGTGGTTGGTAGTGTAATAATACGTGTGTAATCATTTATAGTTTTAATTTGAACATTTCACCTAAAATGTCATATGGTGTGCTTGAGTGTGACATTGTTATGTTACAGAATTACATGCTCATGATTTTGTAATAAAAGATTCAGTAATAAAAAGGGGCGTTATTTGTGCTGAGCCCTGTATTAAAATTCTAACCCAAATGTGATGATATTAGGAGGTGGGGCCTTTGAAATGTGATTAGGTCATGAGGGTGGAGCCCTCAGGAATGGGGTTAGTGTCCTCACCAAACACTAGTACTTTGTTATTGAACTTCCTGGCCTGCACAACTGTGAGAAATAAGTGTTGGTTGTTAAGCCATTTAGTCTATGATATTTTTATTATATAGCAGCCTGAACAAACTAAGAAAACACACCTGTGAAATAAACTAACTGTGAAGTAAAAGGGACTGAGTGACTGAAGAATACTCATTTGTTTTTTATACTTTTCTGAAACCCCAAGAAAACATGGTAAAGATTTTTTTTTTCCAGGACATCAAATCATAAGGACAAAGAATGAGTAAAAACAAGACAGCTTCAAAAATTTGATATTTAGGAAGATTAATGAAAGGTAACTGATGTGCCAGATTCAAGAGTGCTGGGTCCCAAGATGGCAGGAAAGCTGAGAAGCATTTGATTACACACAAGTCTCGAGAACTGGAGACACTGAGCAGCTCAGAAAGAGGACTGAAAGTGGAGCAGAAAACAAGAGGCAGTTAGAGCCTCAAATCTCCTCTCCACCCCTAGCAAAATCCTCAAATTTTATTTTTTGGGACTGCTAAAACACAGGGCTCTAGGAGAGCTGGGGGTGGGGAGCAATACAAGACAGAAAATTAAGATTAGATGCATGTTGGTGTATGGAAAACAAAACTCATCCCTGCACCTTCCTCCTCTTCGTCTACCTGACTCTCAGAGTACTAGCAATTGGGCCAGAAAGCAGCTCAAAGCTACTTCTCCAATGAATCCACCCAATTCACACACACCATAAAAAATATTCAAAGAGAAAGCCTGGACCTCCATTGTTCAATATAGTACTCACTAGCCACTTGTAGTGACGTACATTAAAATTTAGATTAATTAAATTAAGTAAAATTAGAGCATCAGTTCCTCAGTAGCCCTAGCCATGTTTCAAATTATTAACAGTCACGTGTACTAGTGGTTATGGCATTGGATAGTGTCAATATATAACACATCCATCATCACATAAAGTTATAACAACACTGACCCAGACAGATCTCCCTACAGCAAAGTCAACAGTATCCACTCTCACACTGTAAGTATGCCACACTCTTAAATGTGTGCAAGCACAAAGGATCACCAGATATCTTGGACATCTTTTAATACAAAAAATAAACAACTGAGTTAGAGTGTAAGCAAACTGGAAGAACCAGAGGCAATACAGAGAGAAGAAAATATATTATCATTCATATCTTTATGAAGGTAAGAGAAGACATTGTGTCTATGAAACAAGTATAGCTTATTGTAAAAAAAATCATAAGTAAATATATAACATATTAGAAATTTTTAAAAATACAATGGAATAAATGAAAAATTCAATAAATTGTTAAAAGTTAAAACTGAAGAAATCTCTGAGAAAGCAGAGCAAAAAAAGAGTCAAAAAATGGAAAAGAGGAGAATAAAATCAGAAAATTAGAGGATAAGTTCACAAATTCAACTTTCAAATAAAAGGAGTCCCCAAAAATATGACGTAGAAAATGAGGGGAGCAAATTATTTAAGAAACATTTTAAGTAACTTTCCAAAACAAAATGACCTAATATCCAGTGTGAAAGTGAATCCAGAATATTCAGATAATAGTTGAGAATGAACCACGCCAAGTCATGTCATTGTGAAATCTTAAAACACCAGGACAAAGGCAAGCTTGAGGGTAAAGATGTGAGAGGGAGGCGGTCATCTAAAAAAGTCAATAATGCAAATAGCTTTGAATTTTTCAACAGTACACTGGAAATTTAAAAGCAATACCTTAAAATTGTGAAGAAAGTATTTTTCAACATAGATGTCCATATTCAGCCAAGCTATCAATTAAGTACGAGGGAAGAATTAGGACATTTTCACACATCCAAGGTATCAAAAATTTTACATCACCTGTAGCCTCTCTCAGCTAGCTACTTTGAGGCTGTGCTTCACGGTGGCGAAATGAAGAAAAAAGAAGGTGAGCCCCTGGAGACAGGAGCCCCACAGGAGAGACAAAGTGGAGAGAATCACAAAATCCTGGTCAAGAATAATTCCATGGTCACAGCCGTGGGGGGACCCTGAGGATAGCCTTTCCGGATTAGGGCAGGTAAACATGCTTCGGGAAACGCCAGAGTAACTTGTGTCTGAGCACAGCAAGAAGAGATTTAAGCAGATGGTAGAAAGTGTCTATTAAGAAGAGGTAGAAAACTAATCAAAAAAACTTAAGACGATTATTTAATCCAGAGAAAAGACAGTTGTCAATGGGAGAAATAATCTTTCCTGTATAAATCATTGTATTCTACGAGGCATAGCTATGAATAGCTTGTACATCATCATAGTAACAATAATTTTTCACTAACCTAATTATAAAATAACTATACTATACTAGAAAGATGAGCAAAAAAGAATGTATGTGATTGGGTGGGGTGTAGGTATGAGAACTAAAGAAAATTCATCTTCGAAAATGGGATATATTAATATTAATAGATAACAACTGAAACTAAAAAATCAAGAATGAAAATTTCACAATAACTCTGGGTGTAAAAAATATCACATTTCTTTATTTGGTTTATACCAAATTGAGCTCTTAGAGCAGCAATTGCCTGGCAGGAAATTCCATTGGTCATTTCTGGACTGCCCTCCATTCCCACTTCCAGGTGATTTAAAGGTTGGGGGTGAGGATGTCTTCTGCATTCTGAAACCGTGACGGGAAGGATTGTGGTCTCCACTGGTGCCCACTGCTTTGCTCGGTTGTGCTCATAGATAGGCTGGAACAAGGGTCTTTATCATCTCAATTCCTGAGACCTTTGCTCCTAGAGTCCTTCCTCCCTAACATTCTAATCCAGTCAACACCCACCCAACTGGAAGGTAGCATGCAGACCCTGTGTCTCCTTCTTTGGAAATCACCCAAATCCTCTGCCTCCTGCTCCTCTCAAGGAATTGCTTGCCTGTGGTCAGTTTTATTTCCAAACCCCCAAAAGCCTTCATCTTTCCTCTCTTCCACTCTGGGTGATGTAGCATAATCCCCACAATGGGTCTAGTGTTCCAAAACCAAAACCGACACAAAGGAATGAAGCCGTCCTCTGGCAATATCTGCTTCCCTTTCAGCATCCAAAGTCCCTGGGGCAAAGAAACACAATGGCTTGGCTACTTCTTGGAATGGGAATGGGAAAAATAGCGTTAGCAGTGAAAACCAAGTGCAATTTTTAAAAAAATGTAGAACAATAAAAATTAAAAATCCTGCCTTTAATATAAATACACATATACATATGTAGTTTAAAGAAAGCAGGCATTTATACAATTATATTTATAACTAAGGAGTTGAATGAATGCCTTTATGAAAAGAAGACTTTTACTATAAAAGCAGTAACTTATTACGATGACCTGTCTCATCCTCTAGTTTTCTATTATTGCCTTTGAGCCACATTCCAAACCCAGGGAAAAAACATGTTTATAAAACTGCAAAGGTCAAGGCCAGTAATGGAAATTGATTTTACATGCTCAGTGGAGTGTTTTTAAAACCATGGAACAGTCTAAGGGAAAAGAAATCTATTTAATTACTCGACAGTCTTTTGTAGTCCATTAAAAAGGCTCCACAATTGTCTACCTCTCCTGAACCAACTTAACATAAATCCCTCCCATTAAAAAAAGCACTTCTTAGAATTGCACAGAATGTGCCCTTCTGAAGAGGTGGTAACTCCAGAGGAGGAATTCAGACTGTGAGAATAATGATTCCGACATGAGAACAAGCTGCTTCCTTTAAACGTTTTGAACGAGGCAGAAATTTTCACATGAAGCTTCTGCCATATACCTGAGTAGCTGGCCCCTCTGAACTTGTCTTTTTCTCCCTTTGCTTTCTGTTTGATGAGATGATGGGGAAGAAATCAATAATAGCCTCTGCTTCAGGAGCAATTATGGTGCATTTTTGCCTTTCTTCTTTTTGAGTTTCAGCCTATCACGGTCAACACTAAAAATCTCTTCCCCACATTTCAAAGCAAACTTGAGTTATGTAATTTGAAATACGATTTTACTCTTATTAACAATTGATTGCTTTTTAAACTTTTATCGTTTTAGATGAGAAATAAAGAAGACAAAGGCATATAAATTAGAAATAAAGAGCTGTATATCTGAATGACTACTTAGTCACACAACCAAGTGTGCTTGTCTTGATAGGTCAGAGCTCAGATGAGTCTCCCCGGACATTTTTCTCCAGTTAGGGGAAATCAAATTGCAAGTCTTTCTTAAGATCATTATGTTCATTAGATCATTAATTCAATTGATTCCATTTAATTAAAATTCCTGAAGAAAGGGCATAGTCAAGTACTATTGTCTGGAATTTTAGTAGTCTTTTAATTAATTAATTATGCATTAATTATACAATATGTATTCTAGGATAATAACTTGAAAACCACGACAAGTGATTTGTACTATCACTATTAGTTTGAACAAGTTATATTTCAGATTGATTGATAGTGTTCTTTCTCCTTACTAACAAGGCTTTACTATATTTGCTATGTCAAGGTACGTACTCATCAAAAGCTACTTCAACTTTCTTGTCTTACCTGAAATTTAGCTTTCTCCTGATTCCTTCCCTTCTAGCCCATTCCATGACTGCCTTTCCCTTCTACTAGTCCTAAATCTTCAAGAGTTGCCATTTATATTTTTCCAGACTGCAGTCCCCAGCCCTTAAAAAAAACCAAGAAAATACCACCCTCAATAACTTCCATTCCTCTTTTGAAATTCATGGTGTTTGCTTATATTAGCTAGACCCACCTCAGCCAGTTATCCAGGACTTTCCGTAAGGTTTTGAATTACTAAGTTTTCTTCTTCATCTATGATAAGCTAAGAAATGGAACCCCAAAATACACCATACTCTATTCCCTGGAACCTGTAAATGTTACCTTATTTGGAAAAGAATTTGATGTGATAAAATGAAGGATCTTGAGATGAGGAGATTGTCCTGGATTATCTGCATGAGTCCTAAATGCTGTCACATATGTCCTTATATGAAAGCAGCCGGGAAAGATTCGACACGACCACAAAGAAAAAGGCAATGTGAAGATGAACGAAGGGACTGAAAATTGCTGGCCTTGAAGACTGGAGTGATCACAAACCAAAGGATGCCAGTAGCAGAAGCTGGAAGAGAAAGACACTTATTCTCCCTTAGAACCTCATGACACCTTGGTTTCAGCCCAGTGGTACTGATTTTGGACTTCTGGCCTCCAAAGCTGAGAGGGAATAAACTCTTATCGTTTTAAACCACCAAGTGGGTGGCATTACAGAGCCATAGGAAGCTGACGTGCTACCCGATTCTTCCCTTTCATTCTCTAAGGCTGCACTAGCTGCACGGGGCCAAGAAGTCACGTAGACAATCAGTAGAGCAATGAAAGGCCATGCATTGTTCCAAGACCAACGTAGTGACCTACATCTTTAAATATTACTGAAAGTTGACAAGATTTTAAAGTGCTTGTTGGATTAGAGGATTATGAAGTCTTCAATAACCACAAGAATAGTTTCAGTATGGTGTCAGGGATGGCAGTCCCTAGCCAGTATGCAGTAGATTGAGCCCTGGATGGGAAGTCAGAAATGACAAAGTCAATGATAGATCCAATTTTCAAAAATTGGGTTTGTACATACAGAAATACGTAGGCGATTATTTAGAGTTGAATACAAGACAAAAATAAATTTTTATTTTTAAGGGAGAGATTTGAGGGTAGTCATAAAAAAAGTAACCAGTAGAGGAAAAAGACTGAACATACAAGAGGAGAGATACTTCATAAAATAGGTTCTCTGAAATAGGTGGGCAAGGCTAAGCACAAGCTAACTGCTATATTAAAATATCAACTATGAACAAATAGATGCCATTTCCTCTGAGATGAGGATGAAGAAAGTAAAAATGGTTATAGAAGCAACCAATTTTGTGTTAACATATGGCAGATTGCATTTTCCATCCGTATGCTCTTCAGCAATGTAACTGTACCACCCTTCCATCAAAAGATAGATTCTTCCTCCTACCTTTGAATTAGGTGGTTCTTAGTGATGTGCTTGACCGATAGAATGCAGTAGAACTGGCATTCTGGGACTTCCATGGCTTATGACCTAGCTCTGGAATGCTTGCTCCTGGGCCTTTCCCTTTCAGACCCAGCCACCATGTATGAACAGCGAATGGAGTCCCACCCCAGCTCCTAGCCTGTAACTAGCATCAGTTGCCAGCCATGTGGGAGCGACATCTTAGGTATCCGGCTCTGTCAAATCTTCCATTGTCTATAGGTCAAACTGACTGTGGGTTAAGCTAAAATTGCATGACAGACCCAAAACGAGAACTGCCCAGCTATGCCTGTCAACCCACAAAATCTTAAGAAAAAAAAATGGTTTTAAGCCACTGAATTTTGGAATGTTTTGTTACTCAGCCAAAGCTAATTGAATACAGAAGAATGGGGAGTTAAAAGCGTTCATGCTTTATTTTCTCTTAGGTGAGTAAAATGCCAAATGATTTGGAATAGCAAACATAAGGAATGGAACAGAGAATTGGTGGGAAACGTGTAGAAAAATAGTTCAGCAGTGGTAAGGGTCCATTTCATGTCATAGACCCATTGGGATGGCACCAATCCCCTTTATGATTTTTCTCTAAAATGAGAGCTCAAGTAAGAGACTGTGATGAGGAAGTGGAATATGAGAGTTTTAAGTTTTTGGAAAAGAAGAAAGACTCACAGGCAGCGAGAAGCTCTGAGATATGCTGGGGAGAGGTGGGAAAGGAAAAGGCGTTCCGAGCAAAGGAGACGAAGACGGTGGTGGGTAGGTTAAGAAGGCCCTCAACATGGAAGTGATTCCCCCATGGTGACAGAAGTTAGAAAGACTAGGATTCTAGGCAGACCAAAGACTTCTGCCTAAAAACAAACCCACAAACATTAAAGTACTAGAAGAAACAAAGGAACACTTTTTTTAGTTGACATTTACTAACCAAGTTCACATTAAGTGGAATTTTGAGAAGTTCCTGATCAAGTTTTACAAAAAAGGAATATATGTTCAATATTTCTTTTCTACCAAAACTAATGTGAATTCTTTTTTATAAAGCTGAGATATAACTGACATATAGCATTACACCAATTTCAGGTATACAACTTAATGATTCGGTATTTACATATATTGCAAAATGACCATCACACTAAGTCCAGTTAATGTCCGTCACATAGTTACAATTTTTTTTCTTGTGATGAGATCTTTTTACATCTACTCTCTTAGCAACTTGCAAATATGCAACACAGTCTTGTATTATTAACTCTAGTCACCATGGAGAACAGAAAATTTAAAAATTATCTTACAATAGGGAAAGTATAGGTAGCAAAGTGGAAAGACTGATAAACTAAACAACATGCAAATAAAATTATTCTGCATGAGAAACACCAAAACCAAGTGGCAACTCAATAAACTAGGAAAAAATACAGATTGCAGCTCATATTTCAGTAGAGGTCTATTTTCTTTATTATATAAAGACCTGCAATAAAATAGCGAAATAGATAAGGGTTCTGCACTGAACTCAGACATGTAGCAGGTTTCACCCCCACCACCAAGCAATTCTCTGATAACTGCTCTGTGTTCTACACTTCAACTCAATTCTGACATTATCTACCCAGGGAGAGCATCGGATTCCATAGGTTAAAGGCTCAGTGCCACAAGACTTCTCTCCACTTCTGATGCCAGTCACAAGTTCAGCTGTTACTTGTGCTTCTGACAGAAAAACTATTAAATCGGAGGTTCCCACAACCTCCTCCTTGGGTTCAATGAACTTGCTAGAGCAGCTCACAGAACTTGGGAAACATGTTTACTCACTAGATTATAGGTTTATTACAAAGGGTATTAAAGGATACAATTAACAGCTAGATGAAAAGATACATAGGGCAAGGTCCCTAAACAGAGGAGCTGTGTCTGTCCTTGTGAAGTTTAGGGCCCAGCACTGTTCACCAACACAGAAACTCTCCAAACCTTCTCCTTTTGGATTTTTAATGGAGGTTCCCGTAGGCATGGCTGCTTAAGTCATTGGTAATTGATGACTGGTTCAACCTCTTCTCCTCTCCCCTCTCTGGAGGTCGGGAAGGGGTGGGACTGAAAGTCCCAACCCCCTAATCACATGATTGGTTCTCCTGGCAATCAGCCCCCAACCTTAAGTGCCAAAGTCACTTTATTAACATAACAGAAACGACTTATATTGCTTTCATCCCTTAAGAAATTCCAAGGGTCTTTGGAGCTCTGTGCCAAAAACAGGAACCCAGACCAAAATACAGGGTCTGGCAGAAGTAACGCCTGAGTGTGGTCTGTATGGTAATAATATGGATGCAATAATTTATCATTTTAATTTGAACATTTCTCCGAAAGTGTCATATGGTGTGCTTGAGTGTGATATTGTTATGTTATAGAATTACATGCTTATGATTCTGTAATAAAAGATTTTGTTATAAAAAAGAGATGTTATTTGTGCCAGACCCTGTATATATTTTTTCTTATTATAAATCAGTATCACAATAGGCAAAGGAGATAGCTAACAATTCACAGAAAAGGAAATACAGTGTTAAACATTTAAAAGATGTGCATCCCCACTTAAAGTAGGAAAATCACAAATTAAAACTTCAATAAAATATTTTTTTCAAGTATCAAATTGGCAAAGGTGAGAAAAAGAATTAAATATTGTATTGTCAGGAATAACTGGAAACGGACTCAAACCTTGCTGATATGTGTAAATCAGCACACAGCCTACGGAGAGCAATGTTGTCAATATCTATTACAACTTTAAGAAAGTAAATAACTTTGATCCAGCAATTTCACTTCTAAGAACTAACTGACGCCACAAATAACCTTCCTCTTAAAGGGCCCATGCACAGACTTACTCGGACTCACTGGCTCTGAGCTACAGCACTGGGCAGCAGCTAGAAAGATGCCAGGCACACATGAGCAGAAGCTGAGTTGTCTGGCTTTGGGATGGGAGTGGAGAGAGCAGCTTCCTCCCAGGTAGAAGTGCAGGCAGAATCCATTGTTTTTTGCTGAGACCTCCCTCCCGCTCCCAATGGAACCAGCAGGTGGCGCCATACAGGAGTCTCCATCAACCTGGCCAACACAGTTTGCCCCACCCTAGTGATTCCCCGAGCCACCCAGCCCCACCCAACTTTTGGTCCAACCAAGCCATTTCCCCTGGCTTTTCAATGCAAATGACCTGTCTTGCCACAGGCTTTGGACTTTCTTAAAATTCCCCAAAGGTTCACAAACCCCAAACAAGCAGCATTTACTCTGGTCTCAGTGTGCTCTGACCTCTTGCTAAAGGGCCTCGGGCCCTGAACTACCTGGCCTCTGTTCCAAGCTTGGCCTCTCAGAGGTACCTCCAAGGCCAGTACAAGTAGAAACTACCTGCAGATTGCTTTGTAGCTCATGCGGGTGGCTGATATTGGCCAGCACCTCCCTGGAGGCCCCATGGTCAGCTTCAGACCACACCAAAGCACCACACCCAAAGGGAGGACTTATGGGGCTTCTGAGGGGCTTCTGAGCCCTGCTGAAGTAAGTCCTGCTCTGTAGAGTTGGCCCTTGCACAGCAGCTACTCCACCGTTGTCACAGCCAGTCCTCTCCACAGCCCATGGGCCTTGGGTTAAATCCCTCCCACTGATGTGCCAGCAGCAATTGAGGCTCAACTACGACAGGAAGGTGCTCAGAGCCCACACAGGGGGTGGACATGGAGGGCCCAGCTTGAGTGACCTGGAAGGCTGCGCCACTGGGTCCTTCAGGACACTTACTACATACGGCCACTCTACCAAGACTTTGAGATGTGGCAGCTCTACCTAACACATAGAAACAAACACGAGGGGGCCGCCAAAAGGAGGAGACAAAGGAGCATGGCCCAAATGAAAGGGCAGAACAAAATTCCAGAAAAAAAAAAAACAACTAGATAAAATGGAGACAAACAATCTACCAGATGCAGAGTTTAAAACACTAGTTATAAGGATGTTTGATAACTTAGAGGAAGAGTAGATGAAATCAGTGAGAACTTCCACAAAGAGGTAGGATACGTAAAAATGAAGAGAAAAAACAGAATCTTTGCAGGTCAGAAGGGGCTGGCACAAAGTATTCAAAGTGATGAAATCAGGGACCTACAAGCAAGATTGCTCTATCCAGCAGAGCTATCATTTAGAATCGAAGGACAGCCCTCGCCCATTAGCTCAGTTAGTTAGAGCATCATCTGGATATGCCACAGTTATAGGGTTTAATACCCAGTCAGGGCACATGCAAGAAACAACCAACGAATGAGTAAATAATTAGAACAACAAAGCAGTCTCTCTCTCTATCTCTCTCCCCTTCTCTCTCCCTCTTTCTAAAATTAATGTTAAAAAATAAAAATTGAAAGACAGTTTCCCAGACAAGAAAAAGCTAGAGATGTCCATCAGCAAACCAGTATTACAAGAAATGTTAAAGGGTCTTCTTTAAGAAGAACTAAAAAAGATTAAAAAATATGAATAATAAAATGACAATAAATATATATCTATCAACACTTAACTTTTTTCAAAATCTTTATTATATTTTTTCTATCACCATTTAGCCTCCTTACACACACACACACACACACACACACACACACACACACACACGCACGCCCACCCCCACCCCCCAGCAATCACCACAATAGTTACTTTAAGTGCAAATGGATTAAATGTTATAATCAAAAGACACAGCGTGGCTGAATGGATAACAAAATAAGACCTTTACATATGCTGTCTACAAGAGACTCACTTCAGATCCAAAGACACATACAGACTGAAAGTAAAGGGATAGGAAAAGATATTACATAAAAATGGATATGAAAAAAAAATGCTGGGATAGCAATACTTATACCAGAGAAAATAGACTTTAAAACAAAGGCTATAACAAGAGATGACAAAGGAGCCAGCAATTCCACTTCTGGCTGAAATACTAAATCAAAAAGACATATACATCCATATATTCGTTGAGATTATTTACAATAACCTAGATATGGAAGTGACCTAAGTGTCCATCGATAGAGGAATAGATAAAGAAGAAGTGGTGCATACATATACCATGAAATATGACTTAGCCCTAAAAGAGAAAGAATGAAACCTTGCCATTCGCAACAACATGAAGGACACAGAGGGTACTGTGCTGAGTGAAATAAACCAGAGAAACAAAGATAAATGCCATATCATTTCACTGATATATGGAATCTAAAAAACAAACTTAAAAAACTAGCAGACCATAACAATACTCATAGAACATTTTGATGGTTGCCGGACAGAAGTGGGGCTGGGGGAAAGTGTGAAAAAGGTGAAGGGATTAAGAAGTACAAATTGGTAGCTATGAAATAGTCATGTACATGTAAAGTAAAGCATAAGGAGTATAGTCAATAATGTTATAATAACTATGTATGATGTCAGATGAGTACCAGATTTACCAGGGTGATAAGTTCATAAGTTATGTAAATGTGTAATCACTGAGTTGTACACCTAAAAATAATATAATATTGTACATCAACTGTAATTGGAAAATAAAAATTAATTGGCCTCTGAGAGGCCAAGCTTGGAACAGCTTGGAAAATAAAAATTATTATTTAAATAAAAAATAATATAATATTGTACATCAACTGTAATTGGAAAATAAAAAATAATATAATATTGTACATCAACTGTAATTGAAAAATAAAAATTTAATAATCTAAAAATTATTAAAGTAAAAATAAAATTCTCTAGCTAGTATCATATTAAATGGTGAAAGACTGAACACATCCTTAAAATGGGAAACAAGGCAGGAATGTCCACTCCTACAATTTCTATTCAACACTGTACTGAAGATTCTAATAGTATAATAAGGTGAGAGAAAGAAACAAAAGAAAACAGATTGTAAAGACACAAATCTCTGTTTATTCACAAATGATCTGATCATATATGAAAGAATCCTGAAGAATCTGCAAATAAGCTATTAGTAAGATGGTAAAGTTCAAAGTCAATTTACAAAAACCAATTGTATTTCTACATATTAGCAGTAAATATCAGCAGTTAAAATTTATGATTTATAATGACATCAAAAATTTAAATACTTAAGAATAAATTTGAGCCCTGGCCAGATGACTCTGTTGGTTGGGTATCAACCCATAGGACAGGGGTCACAGGTTCAGTTCCTGGTTGGTGAGTGCAAGAAACAACCCATTGATGTTTCTCTCTCACACTGATGTTTCTCTCCCTCTCTTCCCCTCACACTAAAAATGTATAAGTTTAAAAAAAGAATATATTTGACAAAATACCCCTACCTTATTCTACCCCAGCAGGTCCAAAATGGAAGATGCTCCTTATAGGGGTTCACTGTTATGTAGGGTTTAAGAGAGATGTACTCTTCCCTTTAAAAATCATACTCTTGGGTTCATGACCTTTTGAACTTTTCTTCCTCTTCTGTTCACTTACTGCAGAACACACCATCACTCCCAAAGACCTGCTAATCTTTACTAGCGTGTGTGAGGCCATTTGGAGATATGAACTTCAGAGAGTTCAAGAAAATTCCAGGTGTGGTCTCATGTGATACAATTACCTTGGCACATGATTAAAAAAATTAGATTTAAAACTTGAGGCCATCTTGACCATTGCTCAAGCCAGAACCTAAATTCCCTCCTTCAGACTTTCATACCTATCAACATAGGCTCTGACCCAAGTCTGTTCCCTCAGTTTTAAGTAGAAGTTATACCACTAATGACCACATGAATTGCCAGCTTGGCTTTTGTCTCCCAAATGTCACTTTTGGGAAACCTAATCCCTTTTTAGCTGAGCTTCCAAAACCAATATGCAACTCTGTTACTCTGCATGCTTTCCTTATCTGGAAAAGGAAAATGATTCTTCCTTTATAGTTCTTTTTAATAGTTCTTTTCATGGTGCTTCCTATTCTTGATCTTTCCTAAGGCTGTTAACTCACATTGTATTCTCTTGTTTCCCTGGGAACCCTTAAACTTTGTGTTTCATAGATTTATTAACTCAGACCCTTCACTCTTGGAATGATGTGTAAATTTTGTCAACCTCAAATGGTCTACTCTGAATCTTTTACTCTGCGCTACTCAAACTGGAAATAAATAAGTTATTTTTTAGCCAAATCCAGACATTTTAAAAATGGCGGAGAATGAATTTCACCTTCCTTTGTTGTCGTTGTAATCAAGTGGTTTCCAGTCTGTCACATTTGGGGTGGTTCGGGAGCACAAACAATGTCTTTAGTCTATAGCCTGTCATAGACGGCAGTCAGCTGGAGACATATATGAAGTGACAATCCGTAGAGAAATGTATAAAATGAAAACAATACCAAAAGTGAATTTTTAAAGTTAAAATTGTTAATACTGTTATATTGATTCCCCCCGATCTCCATGAGAATGGATATTTGATATATGTGAGGTGTTGCTGAAGCCTGCATTTATTACTGTACAGTAAATTTTCAAAGGTAATTCTGGAAATGTTTCAGTGGATTTGGAACTCACAAAAATTATTTCATTAAAAAAGAATACAGGTTGACATCTGCGAGTGCTATCTCACACTTAAGACAAAGTCAGCTGCCACCTGGCTGCAGCAGTACTTTCATTTGACACTTTCAAATACTTGGCTTAAAATAAAGTAGTGTGCTAGCCAACTAAAAAGCAAAAAGCGTGCAAAGCAGCAGGGCAGTGAAATTGGGTAAGAGCACAACATTTTCAGTTCAACTGTTTTATCGTCTAAGACTATAACAGCAACAAACTGTAAAACGATACTAAACCATTTACCACTGAATTCTACATGATTCTACAGTAAGTGTCATAATCTATCCTTTCCTTAAGAAACAATTGTCAGTCCTATATTTCAGCTAAAGAACCTACAATGCCAACGTAACAATAATCAGTTTAGTGAGTTAATACATTTTACTCTTCAGATTTCCATTATCCTACTAATATAATATTACTTTTTCTACAACTATCTTAATGTCTGCACATCATGTCTCTATTTTCTCAAATTCAGTTCACTTTAGATTCAGTAGAAGGCAAAGTCAGAGCGATTACAAGTGTGAGAAGAATACCATTCACTGTTGCTGACACTATGCTGTAGGGTCCCCTGAGCAAAGACCAGGGAGAGGGCTCTGAGAGCTAAGAGCAGCCCCTAGTTGACCACCAACAAGGAAACAGGGAACTCATTCCTACAAATGTAAGGTGTAGGATTCTGCCAACGACCAGAAAAAACAGCCAAGTCAACCAAACTTCTGACCGACAGGACTGTGAGATCATAAATTTGTATTGTTTTAAGCTACTCGGTTGGTGGCAGTTTGTGCTCATGTGTTATGGTAGCAACAGAAAACTAATACAGATCATGACACTGGATTAAAATGAGGGGAGACTATATAAGTGCAGAGGATGGACTGGAAGAAGGTAAATGAGATGGCAACCACTGTGTGGCCTTTTAGAGCATTCTAAGGCCAATTGAGTCGGGCAAAACCAGTTGAAAATCAAAGGATGAGTCCAGAAGATTTGCTCATCAATGATCTATTAGGTGTTGAGCAAAGAGAAGTATTTGTTGACTCTGAAATCATTTACTTTAGCCAAGGGTGGGAGAACTGTACGGAGATGAAATAACAAACAATTCAGGAGGAGCAAATTTAGTGGGGGTTGAGAGGCGGCAGGGGCAAACAAGTGTTCACCTTGGGACATGTTATGAATGAAATGCCTATCAGACATCTAAGTGGAGATCATCATTAAGCTGTTAGATGCACAAGTCTGGAGTTCAGAGAATTGTCAGGAGCTGGGACAATTAATTAGGAAGTCCTCCCACATCAAGTGTTCAAAGCCAGGAGACAATGAGTTCAAATACTGAGGAAATGTGTGTCAGGAGAGAAGAACGGTTCTTTGTGGCTTATCCCTTTTTGAAAGTCTTTCCTTGATTGTATTTTTTTTCTGATCTGTAAGTACAAATATATGAATGATCTCAACACTAAATATTTTAAAAATATTTAGTTATGTATTTAATGAGTTACCTGACTTGAAAGTACTAAAATGGAATGAAATCCATACTATCATTGAAAGTCCAAAATAGTTATCACTAATTTAAGGTCCTCCAAATTAAATATAGATCATAAGGTCATAAAAGCCCATTGAAATTTGCATAAGCTACGTACCCATACCCCAAGAATAAGGAATTATAGTCCTCCAATAGCTGTTGCTCTGAGACATTTTAACGTCCTAGAATTAGATACATTTTTATATAACATTTATGCTGAAAATCTGGTGAGGAGTACTATTCTTCCAATTCATTTTTGTTCCTCAACACTACAAAAATTCCATATTTAAATGTCTGCAATTGAAAGCAAAGCAAAACAAAACAGAAAAACATGACCACAACAACTTTGTTCCATTCTCTGTTTCCTTCCACACATACTGTCTGCATTGTGTTTGCAGTTGTTGCTAATGAAATGGGTCATAGCTAGTTTATTATTCTCACCAACGTTTCTGAAAAGAAAGAAGTACTTGTGAGTGCTTTAGGCTCGTAAAAAAAAAATAAAAGAAGAACCCCTCTCTGTCATAAATCTCTCTGTATGTATGCTTTTTGTATCACACAAAAAAGTAAGAGTTGTTGAAACCTTCTTACAAGGTAGAGAAAAACGTGACCTGCTGCAATCATCTGCTTAAAGTACTCTTACAAGCACAATCACAAACTACTTTTTGCCAACCACGTCACAAATAATTACTCATGTGGTAGCTTTAGCTCCATGTTTTGAGCTTCTCCTGGACCAGGTGTGGGGTGGTTACATGCTCTTAATGGTAACACTTCATTGGATCATCTGCTGACAAAGCAGACTTTTAAATCTTATCCATAATCACCCTAATTAGGACACGAAATGTCAGGACTTGCAGTGCGAATTCAATTCTAGCCTTCTCTGTGGTGCCACTGACATGGCCCGCATGGAAGGAGTGACTCTGTCTTGGAAACAATTTCCTTAGGTCTCTACCTGCTTGTATTGAAAAAAATTGTAAGGAATGTTTGCAATGTGGTCCCACAAGTCTGTGAAACTTCCTTTCAGCTGGAAGCACAATCAAATCCAAACCCTTTAATATACCTACAACACTTTATACTTTTTTGTGGCACTTAATTTATAATACAACTTGTGATATGTAGATTGTCCACATGTCTCTAACTTCCATAGATTGTGAGCAATTTATTTGTTCGCTTTTTTATCCTAATAGGCACTGTTCCCAATGCTCTAGCACACATATTTGACATGGTTATGCAGAAGAGGGCTCTTGAAAAATGACGTACAGTCCTACCTCCCATGCCCATACTTCCTACCACCACACAACTGACTAAAAAGGCAAGAGAAGTAAAAACATGGGGGCTTGTGTTCTTAATGAAGGCACACTTTATGTCATTCACTAAGAGATTTATCTATTTAAGCTACTTATCTTGTGCCTTTGAGGAAATACTATTGAACGAAGGTTGTTGGGATTGTTAATTTTTTGTGCGAACTTGGGCTAGACCAGGGTACCCAGTTGTTTGGTCAAACACTGAGACTAGACATTGCTGTGGTGGGTATTTTGTAGATGTGATTAACATTTATAACCAATGAGATTTATATAAAGGAGATTACCCTCACTAATGTGGGTGGACCTCAAGAAGTTGAAGGCTTTAATAGTAAAAACTGAGATTTTCCAGCACTGACCAGGTTGCTCAGTTAGTTACAGCAATGGCCTGACATGCTAAGGTTGCAGGTTCAATCTCTGGTCAGGGAACATACAAGAAAAAATTAATGAATGCATAAATAAGTAGAACAACAAATCAGTGTTTCCCTCTCTCTCTCCCTTCCCCTTCTTCCTCCCTCCCTCTCTCTCTCTAAAATCAATGAAAAAAGCAGGTTTCTGCGGGCATTTTTTTGAGTAGAATGAATATTACTTCTTTAAGACAGTAAGAGAAATCCTGCTTATGGATTTTGGACTCAGGACTGTACCTTCAACTCTTTCAACTTTCGCTTGGGTTCTCAGGCTGCCAGCCTGCACTATAGATCTTGGACTTGCCAATTCCCATAATCGCATGAGCCAATGCCTTAAAAGACTTTTCTCTCTTCATATATGCATACTGTTGGATCTATTTTTCTGAGAACCCTAACAGTTATATTTCCACGCAATTCTTTCTTTTATAATATTCTGAACTTTTTGCTAATTGTATGTAATTATATTCTTAATTTGTTACATGGAATAAGGGAAGGGATTTGTATACTACTTGCTAACAGAATTCAGTTTCGTTGTCAAAGAAACTCAACAGCAATAGTACCTCTCCTAACAAGCAGGGGAATTTTAGTCAGGAGTTTTTAATACGAAGCTCTACTTGAGCCCAGAGTGTGCAGCCCACCTATACATTTTCTTAACCCGCAATGGGGCGGGGGTTCTGGGCAGATCGCTAGGAAGTGAGGAACCCCAACCCAACATGAGAGGCTGTGCTCCCAGAGTTGGGTAACAGACACCGCGTCCCGCTGGTGGCCCTTGCATTGCCCTGCTGGCGCTGTCTGGAGCAGGCTCATGCAGGACTCCTGCCCCACCAGCTGTGGGCCTGAGGGATGCTGGGGCCCCGTGCTGCGCAACACGGTTCCCAGACTGCTCCCAGAAAAGCTCTCTGGTGTCAGGGGTGCGAGCAGCCTTGGATGCGGGGGACTCGTGGACAGAGCCCCTCAGATGACCAGTTGCAGTGATCTGGCAATACATCTAGGCCCTGGGAGAGGGAGAAAGCTGTGGTGGGGCAATGGAAACACTGGCCTCACAAGTGCGCACTCCCGAGAGAGAGAAAGCCTGGAGCTGGAGAGATGGAGACCCCTTCATGTAGCAGCCTTAAACTCCAAAGAAGCACCTAAGAATGAAGGGGGGGTCTCTGAGCATGGGTTTCGATTTGCCTTTTTTGGGGAACAAGGGGATTTCTGTGTTTTGCAGAAGAGAATGGCGTGGAGCAGGGTAGCCTCCACTCCCCCAAATTGAGCACCCTGTTAACAAAAACCCTTTTCCTTCCCCACAAATTACTGTGTTATGCTTGTTTACGGTGCCAGATGGATGAATCCCATTTTGCCTGGTAACAAATCTCGTTCACACGAATTGACAAATCCTAACCAATTGCCAACAAAGAATCTGAGAAGTTGGATCAACACATTTTCTGAAAAAAGATAGGACATGTTTGGAGAATGGTTGGAGCAGGAAATACGAAGTTGGTGTGTCCAGTTTCCATTGCCTCATTCATCACGAGAATTTGTGTGTGACTTTTGAAAGTCCGTTTCACTGCATGATGTAATGGAGAAAATAATAAAGATTACAAATTTTCTTTATGCTTGTTTTTATAACCACTACCAGTTTATTGAGATTTAAGAAGTTGAAGCAAAGAAAATAGATTTAATTTATTTTAATTTAGCCAACTAGTTAAATACTGGAAAACTTTGAAGAAATATATTGGAGTGTTTTGTTTTTTTTAAGGTTTTATTTATTTACTTTTAGAGGAGAAGGGAGGGAGGGAGAAAGAGAGGAAGAGAAACAGCAATGTGCTAGAGAAACATCAATTGGTTGCCTCCCACATACCCCCAACTGGGGACCTGAGCTGCAACCCAGGCAGGCATGCACCCCAACTGGGAATTGAACCCATGGCCTTTTGGCTCACAGGCTGGCGCTGGCACTCAATCCACTGAGCCCCACCAGCAGGGCTGAAGTGTTTTTAGAATTAAAAAGTTTTAATGCCACTTGATAGACCTCCAATGATTCCCCAAAGGCTGCACACTTTTCCCTGATGTTATATAACAGAACTATGTCTGCCCACTGTAAAAGTAACAGTTTTGTATTCAGAGTCCAATTTGACATGTGGATTAAGATGGTGCCTGAGATTATTCTGTTTTTAAAACCTAACTTCTCTAAACTCAAAGGAAGAACAGATTTTAAAGAGTTACACAGTTGTTTTGTGGGAAATAAACCTTGATTTTGAAAGCTATTCATAACTTTGGAATTGTGTATAAATTGTTTACTGTGACTTTGGGATACAACCACAAGATTTGTGTGATGTTAAAGCCTCTGTCCTATTAAGGTGGCTCATTTTCAAAAGAAACCACTTATGCTAAAAGCAAACTAGACCTATTAACAAATGATGTTAGTGAACATTTAGATTTCACTGTGAAAAGGAATCAGTTGTGAAAGGAAAATTACATTTTATTGTGTAATTGTTTGTTTCAGCTCTGCTCTCCTCCTTCAACCTTCTAAAGAGAAGGGTCCAGCCTTGATAGATTAATTCCTTGGGGCTTTTGTGATTCCAACTAAAGAAAAAAAAAGAGCTGGGGGAAAAGATCTGAAGAAGTGGCCACATTTTGAAAGCACACAAGCAGCTATCTCGTGTGAGAACGGTGGAGAAGAAAAAAGAGAAGTGTTTAAGATGCGCTTCAGTGTTCAGGCTATGAGAAACTTAAAAATTTATTTTGAAATCAGATTTCAGATACTTGCCTGTGTTTTTTGGAAACAGTACTCCTCTAAGTCTGGACAACGTGGGCCACAGATTTCTAAACATTACACAAAGTAGCAATCTTGAGCTATGAGATTTTAGAACAAATTTTGAGTAATGTTTGTGGCTTCCTAGCTATTTTATGAAATTGCAGCGATAAAAACCTTTGTCCGTAAATAACCTCGGATTGTTATGAGTTTGGAATGAAATCACCCTCATATCTCCTAGAATATTTCAGGGTATAAATATCAGTACTCTCTTTAAATTGACCAGTCCAGTAGCCCTAAGTAGAAGAGTTTAATTTATAAAAAAAAATAAAGTGTATTGTACTGATCTTGGGATTGCATGTCTATTTTTGCTAAAAAGTGATTGTTTTGGATTGCTAATAAACTATAATTACTAACATCGTTAATAAAAAGTTGAAGTATTCATGAAACTGGGCTGAACACATGCTCTGAGGCCTACTGGACTGTGAGAAATCTGGTCAATCTATTATATTGACCAATCAGTTCTTGAGTGATTTACAACATGTTTTATCAGGAAAGAGTTAAAACTCACTCTTTCAATAATAAGTTTTTAAAAGTAGAAATATCTTTGTATTTGGGGGGCCTGTTTGGTGTATTCAGGTTCTTTCACAGAACGAATACCAGGGTCCCAATTCAATATAAAAGGTTGAAAAGATGTTCCTTGTTTTCTTCAAAGTTAATGTACCTTTTCCACATTTCTATTGCTCAAAGATGAAGCTTTGTATCTGGGAAATGCTTGAATAAAAGGATCTCAAAAGCAGAAAGTCTGGACTCTCAAGGTTTCATTCATTCAGCCAACACCCCATGAACCCCTCCTTTATTCAAGACATTGCTCATTGCCGGGTGGGGGGCAGAGGCTGGGGGGGGGGGCACACAACAGGTAGTCCCTGCTCTGAGGGAGCCACCTGCCCAAGCCCAACTAGGCGTTCTAAACAACCTAAAATATAACATGGCGTTGACATGCCTGCAGTTACTACAACGAGGTCAAGGATCAGCCCATAAACGCAGCTTCTCTTCCATAGGGTCCACGTCGCCCCTGCCACCCCGTTTCCCTCAAACCCTGGTGCTAAAGAAATGGAGGTCTACAGAGCTGGATTTCGGGCTCGCACTCCCAAGTTAGATGATGTCAGGGCACAGAGAGCAAGGAGGGACCAAAGGTGCCCAGAAGCCGAAGCCCAGAGAGTCCAGGGACGTGGCCCGCGCAACTCCAGAGGATCTGCAGCAGGTAGGCGGGCGGCAGGAATCCGCTCCGTCCTCAGAACACGTCTGCACGACACCTCGGTGCTACCCTCGACGTCGGGCTGGAAGGTCCCCGCGGGTTCGCAGAGGCCCGGGTTTCGGGGGCGGGCTCTCAGTAAAGCCCCGCCCCCAGGGCCCGCCCCCGAGGCGCGCGAGCCCGTCCCGCGCGGCGCCAACCCTTTCCCGGGTCATCGCCCCTCCCCTCTTCCGGCCCGCGAGCCCCCCGCGCGCTACCTCAGGGCTGCGCTCGCCTGCTCGCTCGCGCGCGCCAGCCCGACGACGCGGGAGCCGCGCGAGCCGGACCCAGCTCGCCGTGCTCCCTGCCGCCGAGCGGCGGCCCCCTGAGGCGGCGGCCTTGGTTCCCCGCCCGAAGACGGTCGGGTCCGCCTTATCTACGGCTCCAGAGCGGCGGCGGCGGCGGTGAGGAGGCCGGGCTGGGGAAGGCGGGCACGGAGGGGCTGAGGGCATGGTGGGGGGGAGGGTGGTCCGGGCGCCCTTGCGGCCACGTCGAAGGCTGGCTGAGGGAGGCGCGCGCCGGAGAACCGGGAGGAGTGAGAGATCGAGCCGAGTTGCATCGGCTCCGGCTGGGCGCGAAGAACGGGCTGGGGACCGCGGGGGCGGCCGGCGGGGTTTCCGCGGGACCCTCGGCGGGATCGGGACGGAGGAGTCGCCGCCTGGAGGCAGCTGCCACGTTTCCTTCCTTCCCCCCCGGGGGTGGGGGGGGGGCGGGCGGCCGCCGCGCGCCTTCCCACCCCCTGCCGCCCCCTTGTGCGTTCGCGCGGGGTCCGGAGCCCGCGACCCTGGCGGTCCGAGGGTCGCGCCTGACGGGAGCGGGCCCTCGAACCGGGCCACTCGGAGACCGGACCCGGAAGGGGGGCGGCGCGCCCGCGGGCGGGCTGGGGAGGGGGCGCTCCCTGCCGGGCTGCGGGCGGGGGATGGGGCCCGGGGCCCTGCCCCCCGAAGTCGGGGGAAGCCCCGATTGCACAAGTTGGACGCGCTTCCAGGTCGTCCTTTGAGGAGCGGGTGGAGGTATTTGGTGCCGACTCACCTCGCACTCAGCCGAGCGTGAGGGCTCAGCAGCAGGTTTCGGGGCGCAGAGGGTCCGTCTCCCGGCCGGGCGGGGATCTCGGGCCCCCCCGGCGTCCGGAGCCCGCCTCGTACCGCCGCCGAGGCCGGTCCCGGGCGCCGCACCCCCGCCGCCGGGCGCCCGCGTCCGCAACCTTGGGGACGTCTAGCAGGAGAGACATTGTTTCTAGAAACGGTCGCGATTAGCTTTTCGTTACACGGAAGGGAAAAGAACAAAGTTTTCAACTCCTGGAAGACCGGGCTGGGTTTCCTTCTGGGCTCGGTGCACGCCCCGGTGAGCCTCGGAGCCTCGGGAACAAAGTACAACTTGAGGAGCAGCCTCCGCGGTGACGACGTCCCGGGGTGACGTCACTGTGCGATATTTAAAATGGGAGCTTTTCGCTGTCGGTGTGGGTGGAGGGACTGCGGCCACTGCCTCGGGGCGCCTGAGATCTCACGGTCCCCGCTGGCTTCTGCCTTTTCTCTCCCTGCCTTTGTGACTGTCCCTCGTTTTACCGTGCGGGACTCCTCGAGAATCCGGGCTGGGGGCGGGGTTCATCTTCCAGCTCTTCCAAGCATCGTTCCTTCAAACTGAGAAAAAGTAATTCCGTATGACTCATCTTGTGTTACAACCAGCAGCAACCACTAAGTGGTTGTTTCCTTCCTTTTCTTTTTCATACGAAACGGAGCAAAAATAAAAGGGAAAGCAAAACCCCAAACTCAGATATGTAGAGCACAGTTGGCAAAGTTAATGAATGAGAATGATCGGGTTACAGATTCAGTACTTCTCTTGAGTGTGGTTCCTTGTTTTGTTTGGTGGTGTGGAGGCTAAGGTAGTTCCATCACCAACTTTTATCCCAAACCATATGTTAAATCGCAGTGGGTTTTCATTTCCATCCTAAGGTGGTAGTGTATATAGCTTTATAAAATGGGGATGGCTCACATTTTTTCAGGAGGAGGCTGCCCAGCGTTTGTGGGAGGGCTGGGGTTGTGTGCAGTCTCCTACCTGGTGCCTGGTAGCCGGCCATAGAAAGTGGATTTGGCATTCTAGGATTCCAGGAGGAAGGTTTGGGTGTCTTCCCATCCAGGATCAGGGTGGCTATGGCTGCCAGCACACCTCTCGGATAACTATATAGAATTTATTTCACAGTGAGATCCCTTGTTTGAATTTGCACAAGGAGTAAAGGAATCGTATTATGAAGAGAGACTTAAGAGCAGGTTTAAGAAAAGAAAAAGGAAGGTAACAATCACCTTTATTTTTTGAAAGTGTGAAAACACAAATTATCAGGTTAGTTGGGTTTTATACTAAACATAGCAGAGGCTGTAAGTCTTTAATAATTGGCTTCGAGAAAGGTTATGTTGCTTAGTAAATGCAGCATCTGAATAACTCCCAAGTTACTTCAGCCAAATGAATGAGCTCATTGCATAAAGACAGAATATACATCGAAACAATCCCAGGACATGGTTGTTTTTGCCTTTATGGATTAATCAATGATAAATCAGATCTGCCATTTAAAGAATCCTCCTTGAGGCACTTCCAAAATGCAGTTAAATCTCTGATTATTTCTTTTAGTTTGATTTTCTGTAGATGACCCTAAGTTTTCATTCTCTGAAATATGTTCTCATAGAGCTACTCTTTTTTTTTTTTTTTTTTGTCATATCTGTTCCTGAAAGAATGCTTACAGACAGTCTGTACGGGAGTATAGCAGCTTTATGGAAATATAATTCACGTGCCATATGATTTTAAGTTTAAAATGTACAGTTTGTTGGTTTTAGTATATTCATAAAGTTGAACAACCATTACCACAGTCAATTTTAGGATATTCTCATAACCTCAAAAGAAACCCTCTACTAAGTGACATCACTCTTCCTTTCTCTCCATCCCTAGTGCCCCACTAAGCCACTAATCTACTTTGTATTGATACAGATTTACCTGTTCAAGACATTTAATGTAAATGAAATTACGAACTTCGTTCGTTTTGACTTGCTCTTTTCTCTTAGCATATTGTATTCAAGTTTCACCCAGTGTTGTATGCATATATCATGATTTCATCCTTTTTGTTGCCCGATAACATTCCATTGCGCATATATCACCACACTGTATGTGTCCACTCATCAGTAGATGGACATTTGGGTTGTTTCTATTTTTTAGCTATTATTGAATAACGCTGCTGTGGACATTTGTGTACAAGTTTTTGTGAGCATATGTTTTCATTTCTCTTATGTTAGCTAGGAGTAGAACTGCTGGGTCATATGGTAACCCTTTAACCTTTTTAGAAATGCCAAATTGTTTTCTATTGTGCCTCTACCATACTGAATTTTAAATTAACTTTTTTGTGTTTTAAAATTCAAATTGTTTCACAGAATTTTAAACTTAAGTTATTGCAGCTAAATATTGATACACTTAGTAAAAACTATATACTGTAATGATATTATAGTACTTTTCTGAGTGACATCTTGAATTTTATTTTAACCAGTAGGAGCGAATTGTTGTGCTCTCTTTACTGAATTTCTTCACAGATCTAAGTGGTAGGATTCTTAAATAGTATTTTATAAAGACTTCGTGGCATAAATAGTGATTGTTGTCCACTCCAGATATGAGCCAATGAAACAAGATGAAATTGGAAGGAAGAAGGGGAGCTGCAAAGAGGGATATTTTGCAGAGCTTTATCTTCCATTTTTTTATATTTTGTTTTGAGAAAAACTACTTTATCTTTGCAGGGAAAATGAAGAACGAAATTGCTGCTGTTGTCTTCTTTTTCACAAGGCTAGTTCGAAAACATGATAAGTTGAAGAAAGAGGCCGTTGAGAGATTTGCTGAGAAGTTGACTCTGATACTTCAAGAAAAATACAAAAATCACTGGTATCCTGAAAAGCCTTCAAAAGGACAGGCCTACAGGTAAAGGATTAGATTGGACAATTGGAGTGGACTAAATGAAGAGGTTGATCAGTTTCTAAAATGAGTGCAAGGCCAAAAGACTAAAGGGGTCCAGTGCATGCCTTTCATAGTTTATCTGCAAAAGCAAGACTCTGCGGTGTCTTGGTATTTCTTCCTTACTTATTTTAAAATACATGTACTTGTTGTTGGAGTCACCCTGCTTGGACTTGGGGGGCAGATACTTTAGGCTCATAGGAGTTAGTCTTCTTGTGGTTATAGTTTGGTTCCTTGTTGAATACATTCCTTTCTGTTAACACAGGTACTTGGGGTTTTTCACAATTCTAGGGGTACGCCAAAGCTATCACCCATAAATGGGCAAGGTAGGAGTTGAGGGAAATGGGTCTCCTTGAATCTAAAAGTAAATGAAGTGTTACATGTTTTACAAAAAATAAAAATTTTATGGCAAATGGGAATTAAGATGATTGGATACCAAATATGTTCTTCACACAGAATTAACTTTATTTATAGTATGCATAATTATTTATTGTAGAAGCCAGTGCAACTATTTTATAGGTGAAGACAACTTACCTATGGTTCACAACTGGTAAATACTAGTTCTGAGATTTGAACTCAGATATAACTGACCCTAAATTTTTGTGCGCTTTCTGTACACCCCACTCTGAGAGGGAGGGTAAACCTCACTTGTAGTTGTCTTGTACTCTGGTTTATAAGTTACATTTACAGCTTAAAATAAAGAAGAACAGACTCCTGTGGAACGTGTCCTAGCATGCTTACTCCCTGCTATTGATGTTGACTGCTCAGGAACCTAGGTTAAGAATGTTCTGCTAAACTCATTGGTCAAACCTTGTCCAATATGTGGATGTGGCCACAAAAAAATTAAAGTGGAACAGTTGTGGCTATCATGAGTACAGAAATTCTTTTATTTATGGATATTATTATCCCAAAAGTTTTCTCTACAAACCAGCACTTCTGTGCTGTGATGAAAAAGGACCTCCTTTTAGTCACTGAGCTCTTGCATGTGCAAGACTTATTAAAGAATGTATGTACACGGTAGGTGAAGATACAATTTATTTATTTCTCATTTGCTAAAAGTTAGGCGAGTGTGTGTTCTGTTGAAAAAAGAATCAAAGTGATGTTATTTTCCCCTTCATTTTTACCCAAGAGCTTTCTTGGTAAATTGGAAATACGGTGAGTTAAAGCAGAAATATGGATATTCTATATAAAACAGTCTCAAGTTATTTTTTTATGTTGTCACTCGATTCTCTTAATTTTTTCTGCACATCTTCATTACTGATAGAGTGAACAGCTTTTGTGAGTTAGAGCTGTTGAGGCTTTACATGTATGTAATTGACATTGGACGAAGGTGTATGGAAGTGCCAAGCCACAGTACTATTACTGAGAAGAAGAGACTGTCAAGTAAATGCTTAAAGGTCACGCAGTGTATAATTTCATTTCCATTACTTCTAAAAACTTAAGGGAAAAAATGTTAGCCAAACAGGATTAAATTGGCGTGTGATCAGAAGTATTATTATTAAGTCATTTTGAAGTTGTCTTTGAAGTAGAAAACAGACTTAATGCTAGGTCATTAACTGTTATAAAAATGAATCGATTATAGGATTAACCAGAGTTATTAGTATACTCTTCAGTCCATATAGTAGGTTGGAAGTGTTCTTTTTCTTCTAAAGTGTTTATAAATTAAAATTGTTTCTCTGCAACATATACAAATAGGTGCTTTTGGAGGGCAATTTGGCATTATTAAGATTTTAAAAATATCCATACTCTTGTTGAACAGTTAAATCTCCTAAAAATCTATTCTAGAAACTTAATCAGAAGCATAGACAAGTACGCATAAATATGGATGTTTCTTACACTTTATAATTGCAAAAAAAAATTGGAAAGAACTAAACGTGACATTAATTGATAGACTATTTTTACGCAGTGTTTAAAATCCTGTTTTGAAGAGTGGTTAATGGATAAATAGTCACAGTATATAGAATGAAAAACAAAAAATATGTAAAGTACGTAAATTTTGTTAAAGCATATACATATTTTTTTAAGATTTTATTTATTTTTAGAGAGGGGGAGGGAGGGAGAAAGAGAGGGAGAGAAACATCAATGTGTGGTTGCCTCTCATGCGCCCCCTACTGTGTACCTGGTCCCCAACCCAGGCATTTGTCTTGGCTGGGAATCGAACTGGTGACTCTTTGCTTCACAGGCTGGTGCTCAATCTACTGTTGTTATACCAGCTGGGGAGCAAATACATATTTTTAAGCATAGAGCCTACATCAGTATATAGCAAAAAGCACATAACTCTTTTTGATTCTAGGACACATGGAACCTTTTTTTTTTTTTTAAATTCTCACCTGAGAATGTGTTTATTGATATTTAGAGAGGAAGGGAGGGAGGGGAGAGAGCGAAACATCAATCGGTTCTTTCCCATACACAGTTCCCTCTCATACATGTATGGACTGGGAATTGAACCTGCGTCCTTTTCCGATGTATGGGATGACACTCCAACCAACTAAGCTACCTGGCCAGGGCCACATGGGAGTTTTTTGTTTTAAATGTATTTTTAGAGAGGGGAAGGGAGGGAGAAAGAGCAGGAGAGAAGAAACATTGGTTGCCTGTCGTACACCCCCAACCAAGGACCTTTGGGTTCACAGGCTAGCACCCAATCCACTGAGCCACACCAGCCAGGGCAACCTACACAGCATTAGAATGTATAACAGGACCATCTTATAGAATGGAACAAAGAGCATCATGCATGCTGTAAAATGATTTTTTTTTTTTTTTTGCTCTGAATTTACTAAATTGTTAATGATGTTAAGATAAGTACGGACAGAATAGGGTGTCATTGGAGTCTGGTGGTCTATATTTGAACCCTGGATTCACCACTTTTTAGTTTTGTGACTTTGGGCAAGTTACTAAAATTCTCTTTGTTCTCCTTTCCTAAAATGGGGAAAATAGTATCTAGGTCAGGATAATTAAGAAAATTAAAAGAGTTAACACATGCAAAGCATTTAGGAAATTGTCCATTGCACAGTAAACCTTTAGATGGAGTTGTTATTTACAGTTGTCCCTTGAATAATAAGGGTTAGGAATGCTGACCCCTACAAAGTCCAAAATCTGTGTATACCTTTTGACATCCCTCCCCAAATTTAAATTGCCCTCAGTATCCCCAGAGGACTGGTTCCAGGACCTCCCTTGATACCAAAATCTGTGGACACTCAAGTTCATTCTATAAAGTGGCATAGGTCATTGCATACAGTTGGTCTGCTGCATCCATGGACTCTCAAAACCGTGAATTGAAAATAAGTGTACAGGGAGTTATTGAAAAATTTGCATATAAATGGACCAAGTAGTTCAGTCCCATGTTGTTCAAGGGTGCACTGTATTATTATTGAAATATGCATATTAGCTACTATTAAATATTTTTCACCATTTAAAAGGAAAATATAAATCAACTAATAAAATAATTTAACTAGTAAAAACTTTAAATGACACATTATTCTATTGATGTCATTATATTTATGGTGTAATTACTATTTGTCTTTTACATCATGTTTTCCATAGTGAAGAGCTCTGGGTCTGGGTCTGGGGGTGAAATAGTTTAATATAAATTCACCCAGTACTAGTTCTAGGGCTAGTACTAAAACCTGGGTTCTCTTGATTTCTTAGTTGTTGGCAATACATACTTTATTGTAAATACTATTTCTCTATGTAAGTAGAATGCTCATTTTAACATGTATTTTGCATTTGTATTGGAAGCCATCTTTGAACATTCTCACTTATTTTGACAACTATTAAAAATAAAACCCTTGTATAACAGAATTTAAATGAATTAAGCCAATAATAATACTTTGGATTATATTTTAATCATAAGTATGATTTTATGTCCTTGACTAATTCTAGTTTCATAGAACAGTTAAAGGTAAGACAAAGGACATCCTTTTTAACACTTATTTTATTATCTGGGATGTATAAGCAAGGTAATGACAGATCAAAATTTGTCAGTATTTCCAAATATTATTTGAAACACTGGTTGAGGTCTTTTGTTGGAGGTTTTGTTATTTATGAACTTGGCCTATGAAAACATTTACCTTCAGAGCTCTAAGTAATTTCATACAGTTTTCATACTCCTTGCTCATATAATGTACACGTTGAGTAGTTTCTAAGTAAAATGAAGTAGAATCAGTTTTAATGATTTCCCTAGGCTAACACAGATGCCCATTTCTTTTTACTAGCTTGGGTAGTCTTATTGATGCTGCCTATGCCTTTAGTTCCTATTTATCATCTAGGATAGATACACTCCTGAGTTCTCTGTAAGGGTTTTTTTTGTTTGTTTTTTTCATTTATGTTGGTAAATACTAAAAGATGTAATGAGGCTTATCATCATGATTCAGTTAAAGCTATTAACATGACTCCACTTTATTGTAGATGCATTCGTGTTAATAAGTTTCAGAGAGTTGATCCTGACGTCTTGAAAGCCTGTGAGAACAGCTGCATCTTGTACAGTGACCTGGGCTTACCAAAGGAACTCACTCTGTGGGTGGACCCATGTGAGGTGTGCTGTCGGTGAGTTTTTTAATTTGGTGGCTGAACTGATTACCATCCTGGGAATGACTTTATGAAATTCTTTTAGGTACTGCCTGCCTGTGTATCTTTATGGCCAGAAGTTGGTTGCTTGGCTTCCTGAGATGTGGTTTTGTAAAGTACCTTACTTGAGGTGATAGGAAGGAACTGGTTACATTTCTATTTTATAGATAAAGAAACTAAAAAACTGATTGAACAGGGTTTTTCTAGAACTTTGTCAAGAAGTTATTGTAGATCAAGAAATAAAATTGAGACACCTAGACTCCTATAGGTCAGTTATTGTCTTCTTTCATTGGTGGTGGACTTGTCTTTCCCGTCTTCAAATTAGGAAATTAGCCAGTCTCAAATAACCCTGGATAATAAATTTTAGTTTGTCTCTGTTTCGGTTTGTTTCTACTCTTGGCCTCCCTTTTTGATTTTTAAGTGACTGGTATTTTTATGGTTTTGTTTTCATAGTAGAAATTATTTTTTGTCTCCTAATGAACAGAATTGTAAAAGGTGAGTGGTAGGTCTGAAATCTAATTGTAGTTCATTCATTCTAAAAATATGCAGTTGTGGGCCAGGCTTCTTAGTTGTGGCATTTCTAAAAATGAAAGTGTCATTTGTCCTTCAAGTAGTTCAAAATGTAATAAATTAGAAGAAAGAATAAGCACATTACAACAGAGAATGATTTGTGCTGCAATAGGAATATGTACAAAATGCAGTGGTTGATGGCACCATGGAGAAAATTAGTGCTCTGCTGAGTCAGAAAATACTATGTGAGTAGGTGATTTAGTACTTGAGCTGACTGGGGAAGGATGAGTTGCACTTGACTAGGTAACAAAGTGGGAAGGACCTTTCCAAGCAGGAGGAACAGGATGAGCAGATGCATGGAACCTCCAGTGAGTAATTTGTTACAGCTTTCTTTAGGATTCTCTCTCTTTAATTTTGAGGAACAATTCACCTGTTGACTATAGTAGAGATGCTTTATGATGCAACCCTAGTACATTCCAAATGTTCATATTAATAATACCCTTTGACCTGATCTCCAACAATGAAAGTGGGGGTGAAGACATGTCTAAAAATGTGTGGTTGTTCTTTCACTGAATTCTCTGGCCTGCCCTGGACTAAATAAGGACTCAACTGAGGCCACAGTCAGACTGGAGACTGACCACTAAACCATTGGTAGAAGACCTCAGTATACGAGAAATATAGCTATCACAAAGCTATTGTATTAAATTGCTTACATTTTTATTAGGCCTGCACTTAGATCCTGATGGACCCTTATTTAACACAATTCTTTAAGTAGTTGTGTAATTTTTCAACTAATACAAGATTGTAAGCAGCATTCGAAAGGGGGTCTCAGTAGTCAAGCTACGAAAAAAATGGTTATAGTCTGACTTAGAGGTGGGAGTGAAGAAGCTAAAGAGTTGGTACAAATAAATGTGTTATTACACAGTCACATAATGAATATTTACTACAATGATCTTAAATCATTAGGGAAAAGTTTCTGTGTCCAAGGATGTTTAAGAAGTTGGGCAATTATACGAGCATTTTTGACATATTTATTTGAGATGTAAATGGCACCTGAAAATAAAAGCTTCAGTTATATGGACATTCTACCTAAGTGGGTATATTATTTTGATGCCCAGATAATGGAAAGTTATTGTGCTTTCATCTATCTGGTTAATATAAGAAAATCTTTGTATTCAGTAGCTTTCTAATTTATACATGATTAAAATTTTGCCAAATAGTGGCTGAGATGTGATTTATTTTTTCATGGATAATAGCAGGCACCTTCAGAATGTGGGGCCCTTGTTCAGTGAAAACGACCCATAGAAAGATGGTTAGCAATTCAGTAGAGGTGATACCATAAGTTAATAGAGGAGATTGAGATAGTGATTATTGCTTTCGGACCGAACTAGAAAGAAATAACTGAAGATTAAAACAAATCTCATCTAGCAGTTAGTTATGTAACAATAAATATCTGAATAATAACTAACAATAACTAGAGACTAACAAAGGTTGTGAAAAAAATTGAAATGCACTCAAAGATAACATTCTTCATAGTCTGAGTTACTACATCAGGATGAAAAATTGGAAGGGTGCAGAGTGTTACGTACTTAAAAGGTTAGTGAAATATTTGAGAGGATACAGAATAGATAACACATCTTTCCAGTAAGGAGAATTTGGCAGTTTTATTATTTACTCAACATATTTCTGTAACTTTTCTTTTTTTTAACTTTCTGTGATCCTTTCTTTTCCCGATAAAGAGCCTTAGATACTATTGATTTGTTTCAAATTAACTAAATTGACCTTAATGTTTTAGTAGTGTATCATTGAAAAATGGAAAGTTTAAAAGTTCACTAATTCTAAGGAATTAACTATACATTCTAATGTTACTGTAATACAGTAAAGCAACTTTACTTTCACCATGAAGAGAGAGCACTTATGCCAGCCAACATACTACAAAAGGAAAGATGTAGAACCTAATTGAACTTGCATGTCAAAGAAATCTGAGTTAATACAGCAATCATTAGATGTCTGCCCCTGATTTATGTTTCTACTTCTATAAAGGCAGGGATTTTTCTCAAATTTCCTGCCTTTCTGTTTTGCGTGAATTTTGACTCCATTAATGGACAAAATTGAAGGTAGGCCTAAGCCCATTGTTCATATTGACATTAACATATGAATTAACCTTTGATAGTATCATGATTTGCCTAGCCTTTAAATGCTGGGGAGGACAGAAGGGTAAATTTTCATTGCTAAAACCTCTATGCTAAGTAAACTTGAAATTATAAATACATGAATTCTGTGTTGTGAGGAACTTGCCCAACTGCTCAGGCATCTGATACTAAGAATCACCAGCAGAAGACCAAACAGTATCCAGCCAGCTCCAGTTTCCTTACACAGCAAGTAGGAAACTGAGGCCTGAGGTCTGGAGAGACGATTACCTGCGGCTAGCCACAGAGCTAGTTAATGGCCGAGCCAGAACCAGAAACTTGTCCAGTGCTCTTTCTGCCATCCTGTAGCAACTCCTTTTATGAAGTAAACTGAAAAAGAATAGAGGAAGGAGTTACGCACCATATTCAGGTAGCATTTATGGCCCAGTTCAGCCCGTGCAAATGGAAGATAGCACAGCTGTATGAATACATAGAACTCACCTACCAGACTACTTGATTTCTATATAAACTTTCAAAGGCTTTATTGCAGTTAGGCCGTTTACTTTATTATAAATATCTTGATTCAGAAATAAGTTATTTGAAATGAAGTTAATTGATGTCAATTGTAGTTAACTTTTTATTGAAGTTGTATTTATGTTTTTTAAGCTTAGAATCACTTTTTCTAACTTTAATTACATATTGTGTAAGAACTGCTTAACAGTTAGTATCCTTTGTCCTAATAGTTAACTAGAAATTGTTTCATCGTTATGTTGTACAATCTACTAAAATAAATTTGTGGATTTTTCCTTTGGCCTCTGAATGCAAATTACTTTTCATAGTAATTTACTGTGCTATTTTCCCTTATTGCAGAAATTGTTTTCCTTTTTTTAAATAACTAACAGCCAAAGTTACATATTTTGACAATTATGTTTCTTAGATCAAGTCTTTAAAAACATTTTGGAAGTATAAAAAGACTTGTTCATTTTACTTTAAAAAAAATGAGAGGTGACTAGTTATGCTAGGAATCACTATGAGGTATGCAGTATAGTTCAAGCAAAACTCCTTTATTTCCTCAACCACCGTTTTTTCTTTAACCTCAGCAGTTGCCTCAGTTCTTATTTTTGTCTGTGAATATAGGAAACACAGGCCACTTTGTGTTTAATCATGGTAAAAGTAAATGTCATAAGAAGTGTCTAGTTGATTTGTGACTTGAATTATTAGGATCTGTATTACAGGGATCAGTTAAAATATATTAGACGTTTTTACTTTAATGGTACATGCAAGATGTAATCAAAACAATGAATTTCTCCTTGATGTTTTAAATAAGTGTTTAGGAGACAGTAGAAAAGAAAATTGAAAAAGAGAATAGAGTCACTTTTATCTGAAGTTCAGTGGATCAGAAGTAGAAAACTGTGGCCTGCCTCCTGGCATGAAGCTAGGTTAGGATATATATGTAAGATCAAGTTCTAGGAAGGTCCCTTCTTTGCTTTGGAACAGTGACATGTCCAGAAGAGTTTAATTGTTTCTATGGACATTTCTTGCTTTGTTGATGTGACTTCAAGGTTTGTAAATTTTTTTTTTAAATTCTTAGGTATGGAGAAAAAAACAATGCTTTCATTGTTGCCAGCTTTGAAAATGAGGATGAGAACAAGGATGAGATTTCTAAGAAAGTTACCAGGGCGCTTGATAAGGTTACCTCTGATTATCATTCGGGATCCTCTTCTTCAGATGAAGAGACGACAAGTAAGGAAATGGAAGTGAAATCCAGTTCAGTGACTGCAACCCCAGGCCCCATGTACCAGGTAACCACGAAATAGTTTTATATTGAAGGTCCATGAGCAGGGCTTGCCAAGTCATTCCATGTTGCCCAGGGTTTCTCTGATTTGAGATTCTGGATTACAGTTCTTGTCTTTCCACACAAAGTTGTTCCTCTGAGATGTAACTAGGCATCCTGGAGTCACTTTATCAGAGGGCGGCTTTACTACTCAGTAAGTAGGATAAACATGTTTCAAAGAGTGTGTGGCAAAGAGAAAAATGTGATAAAATGTTCCTGATATTTATAAAGTCCTTACTATATTCAAAAATAGCCACTCATTTTTTGTAATCTCTAGTACTTCTAGTTCGTATGTTTGGGTTTAACTTTCTTGTTCTCTACTTTTCCATGTTCTAAGAGAAATCTCACTAAATTATATTTTAGTTAACTTTCACTCAAGCCAAAACAGTATCTTCTTCACTTTAACAGTTGAAGAGTTACATAGCTATCATGCAAGCACTTACAGGATATGTTCAGTTATTTACTATTTATACCCCACATAAGTAACATTTAATATACTTATAAAAATTCTTAACAACAGTAGTTCTCAACTGAAAAGATATTTTAAAGTAGAAAGTAAAGAAATCTTTTGAGTTGAGCCTTATTCTGTACTTGAACATTTTTCTAATTTTAAGCACAGCTGACCCTTGAATGATACGGGTATGAACTACACGAGTCCACTTAATGTGGATTTTTTTCAGTAAGTACTGCACTGTTTTTAGTCCGAGATTGGGAGTTTGAGGATGTGGAGGGCCGACCATATGCATTAATTTATGCCATTTTATATAGAGGACTTGAGTATTTGCAGATTTTGGTATTTCTGGGGTCCTGGAATCAATCCCCTGCTGATACCAAGAGACAACTTGTTAGGCTTTTAGGGGAGTCAAAAGTTAATACATCAGTATTTAAGGGAGACGACGGTGTACCCAACCCCCATATTGTTCATGGGTCAACTGTACACTTTTAAATATACTTGTATTTATTAATTTGGCCTTAATTAGACTTAATGAAACATACCAGGTTTACAGTAGAGTTGGGTTTGTGCTGAAATGAGAATTTAGACCTTAATAAGTAAGAAATAAGAGTTACCAGTTTTGAATATGAAAAACTAGACCTTTAAATTTAACATATATATATAGTGAGCATTCTCTCAATGTAACTTTTTTAGGACCTTTGCTTTAAATATGGTGGGCTTTTTTTCCTCTTTGCATAATTTGTTATATATTACGAATTACCATTGTTAAATTGCCTGGGATTCATTCAGATATGTCCAGTTTTACCTCAGAATTTTATTAAATTATATTTCTTTTCCACCCACGTTAAAAGACTGTTAAGATAAAATTATAACAGGAAATGAAAGTCTGTTGTGCTTTTTAAGTAAAACATTTCTTTTTGACATTATATCCACTTAACAAAAAAAAAATTTCATGACAGAAAAGCCTGGTATATGCCATTGTGTAGAAAGCTGGTGCAAGCGGCCAATTTTAAATTTTTTTTTTTTTAAAGATTTTATTTATTTATTTTCAGAGAGAGGAGAAGGGAGGGGAGAAAGAGCAATGTATGGTTGCCTCTCACATGGCCCTCATTGGGGACCTGGCCCGCAACCCAGGCATGTGCCCCGACTGGGAATCGAACCGGGACCCTCTGGTTCCCAGCTCACGCTCAATCCACTGAGCTACACCAGCCGGGGCTTAAATTTTTTTTTTAAAGGAGAAGAAGAAGAACCTAACGGGTATCTGACACCATACACAGAAAAAATTTAATTTGGGGTGGATCATAGACCTAAAAATAAAAGCTAAATCTCTTGGTGTTTTTGGAAGAAAATATAGGGAGATTTCTGGTTGCTTTAGAGGGCTATGTTTGAGTTTATTTGTTTTCACTTAATTCAGAAAACACTGGTTGATCACCTGTTTTTAACATACAGGGTGGGGCAAAAGGTTTACAATTGTTTGTATGGAAAATAATACAATAATTTATAAATGATACAAGAATAAACTCTGTGTATCATGTACTCAAAACTATAAATCTACTTTTGCCCTACCCTATATTTAGACTTGATCTTAGGAATGTCACTCTTCAGGTGAGTGGTTTGTTTCCCTTTAATGAGGAATCTGAAAATTCACCTGGTTTTTACATAACACATGACTAATTTTTTTCTTTGAATTGACTTAACTGTTTTTTCTTTCCTTACAGATTTCAGAACTGATATTCCCACCTCTTCCAATATGGCACCCTTTGCCCAGAAGAAAGCCAGGAATGTACCGAGGGAATGGCCATCAGAATCACTACCCTCCTCCTGTTCCATTTGGTTATCCGAATCAGGGAAGGAAGAATAATAAACCATATCGTCCAATTCCAGTAACATGGGTACCTCCTCCTGGAATGCATTGTGACCGGAATCACTGGATTAATCCCCACATGTTAGCACCTCATTAGCTGCTTTTGATTCTGTTGGTGTTGAGAGAAGGTAGAATAAGGCTGACTACATATTAAAAGTTAAAAGTTCATACTCATAGTAGTAAAGTTAGATGGGTTAAACCATCAAACTTATTTTTATAGAGAAGTATTGAGAATAATCTTTCTTAAAAAATATATGCACTTTAGATATATTGATATAGTTTGAGAAACTTTATTAAAGTTAGTCAAGTGCCTGAGTTTTTAATATTGAACTTGAGTATTTATATGTTGTGCATCAACTCTGTTGCATACAAGAACACTGTAGGAGTGGACGATCTGTTCTAGCACCTTTGAGCATTTACTTTGTGGAGAGTATGTAAGTTATTTATACACAAGGAAATATATTTTATGTTACTGTTTAGAAGAATTGTGTGAAATCATGTAGTTGAAAATAAAAAGTAGTTTGAGGCATGACAATGTGTGCTTCTGTTCTGTGCATAAAAAGGAGAGCAAAGGGGATGTTTCACTTTACTGTTTAATTAAACATTTAGCAAAGAAAAAAAGGTAAACATTTTCATTTTCCTTTAAAAAAAATCAACTTTTTAAAAAACCATACTTTCCCCAAAGTCTGTAGTATCAAAATATGTATAGAAAAAGTCTATTAATTTGTTAGTAGCTCATTGAAAATAAAAACATAATAAAACAGCTTTCAAAATGTTAAAGTCACTGTACATAGAATTTTCCTAACCAAGAATTTGGCCTGCATTAATTTGGTATGACATTCGACTTTTGTGCATAATGCTGTTGCATAAAGCAGAAATGTCCTTTCAGCCATTCTAATTTCTGTGCCATATGCTTTTGCCCAACACATTAAAGTCTTTACTAGAGGTCCAAAATAAAGCAAAATAGAACAGTACTTAGGATTCTTCAGTAGTCCTTCATATTTATACCACTGTAATGCCATCAGTCTTGTAAGTGTACTCGAACTACAAAAAGAGAAAAGGAGGTATAAGAATTTGGTTCCCAAAGTAAATTTTAAAACACTTAAGATCAATAATTTTTTCCATCTCCCACATTTAAATTATTTAACTTAGAAAAATCATTACTTGCTAATAAATCAGATGGCCTTGGCCATTTTAAATATTCCTGTTGTTTTTTCTGGTAAGTTCTATTGAGGTATAGGATACTAGAGAAGTACACAAATCATAAGGATATGTAGCTCAAAGATTTTAAAGTATGGAAATTAAGTTTGCAAAATCAACATAATACTTAGTTTTAAACCATGGATACTTGTTTTAATGTTATTGTACTCTTTGATAAGACATACACAACTGTTAACATACTTCCAAACCATACTTTTCCCCCAGAAATACAGGAGGTTGGCAAAAGTAGGTTTACAGTAGTGAGTACGTGATGAAAAGTTTATTCTTACTCATTGTATATACAATACAGCAAATTGTAAACCTACGTTTGCTTACCCCTGTGTATAGTGAATGCCTGTTCAGACTTCAGTTTACTTTTCTGGGGCAATTGCATCACCAGGCAGATTAGCTGTATTTAAGTTTTAACTTTTAAAACTTAATTGTACCCTTATTGGAGAGAGTTTTATGTGATCATGGCAGCTTTGTGGTCAATTGTAAAGGTGACAGGTTTCAAGTATTTTTGTCACGGAGTTAGCATTTAGTTAGCTTGCTCATGTAATTAGAAGCTTGTTGGGGAAATCAGAAGTATACTACCATACTGTCAAAAAAGGAAGTATTTTTGGCACACCCCTGGTAACCAGAACTTTCCACATAGGATACTGTAAAATCTAAATCTCTTCCTTGTGCTGACAACTAAATGGCAGGGTGTCTAGGGGAAAATGCTAATTTTGAGTTTGTATATTAGATGAACTACCTGTAGAGATTTACAACTTCTATTGAGTCCACCCCTCCCTTGTCCTAAAATGAATTTAAAGCAAAACAAAGCTTTTATCAATATAGTTTTCCAATCCATTCCTAATGAAGACCATTTTTCTCAGCACCAGGGTCTTCAAGTCAGTCTAGTAAGCATGGGATACAAAAGTTGCTCTAACTTAAGTGGTAAATAGAACTAAGTTACAAGATGTCTGAAGTTTCTCTTACATGATTAGGACTGTTCTAATGAAGATAAAATGTGGCTGCATAAGAGTGGTTTGTGAATGAATGATAATTGTCTTTTATTTTGTATTTGTAGATGTAACTGCAAAGTTTAAATTTAGAGGTTAAACTTGGACATAGAAAATTTTCAAGACTCTTGGTAAATTTTATTACATCAAGAAGTACAATACTTCTCGCTTTTTAGTGTAATATTTGTCTCAAAGTATTTAACTTTACAGCAAACTTCTATGATTTCAAGCTAATAAAGCATTCATGTTGACTTTCTACTCAGCTATCCCTGTTAAAATAATTTCTTAATGATTGGGAAGAGGGAAAAATACAAACACATATGTTGTGCATTTACCTTGCCAGTGTAGCCATTGTACAGGTAAAACTAACTTTTTAAATATTTTATTACTATGTGCCAGTAGCTTTTTTATTTTACATAATAATCCCATGAGGTAGGTATCAGTATTATTTCAGTTAAGGACTTTCAGAGAAGTTAAAAACACCTAGAATTACAGCTAAGTAAGAAAGCTCTAACTTAAAACCAAGCTGTACTTTTAAAGCCTGTGCTGTTGGTGACTTTATTCATTTCATTACTTAGAAAATCTACCACCTCTTGAAACTTATGAGAATGTTCAACATCAAGCCAGATTTGAATAAAAAGGGAAGAAACACAAAGATTTTATTACGCAAGTGAGAAAGCAAAATAATAAAATATCTTGACTAATGAGTAACAGTCTTGAAAAAGTTCCTTTTTACATACTATTCAGATATTCCTGAAAAGGCATTGACTAATAACTTGATAGTCGTTTTATTCGCTTGAACTAAATCAAGTTGTGAGAGAAATGACAGCCCGATTGAGATGACAAAGCTGTACCATTGACTGGTCAGGGGAACGATCACAGAGAATTAGTGGTATTAGTAAGGCCCAAGTTTACCACAAGCTTCAACTCCTTTTTTTCTTAGTTCTCTGTGATTTAACGTAGTATACAATGCTCTCATGTATTCTCTCGAGTTCGTATTCCAGTTGTGCGGTAGTAGTAATGCTGGGGCTCTAAGGGGAACAACATCCCTGCATTACAAGTGGAGCTTTATGGCATCAGCTCACACTGGAAAGTCGTCACACCAGCACTAGTTGCAGAGGAGGCTCTACATTCCTGTTCAAAATGTGCACACTATTCACTGCAGAAAGCGTCTCCTGCCTCCCAATTTAATAGCATTAGGCACTTTCCAGGTTCCTTTGCTCTTTCACATAGACTTTAAAAGGGAGTACGTCTAACCCTTAAAGCAAATTCACCATTAGAACTTGTGGATACACCACTGCTTAGGGTGGCTTTATTCCTTAAAGCACATGATCAGCACAAAAATACTGAATTTTATTTCTACCCTCAAAAAAGGAAGAGCTTATTACAGAAATGACCTTTGTAAGTATGGAAGCCTTGGGGGCCTTGCTTTAATTTCACAGAACTTGAAAATACTATTATGACAGACATCCATAGCTTGGCTTATGGATGTTTTAAAATACATATTGCATATATTAATGTATATACAATATATATTAAACCTATAGGGAACGTAGGTGGCAAGCATTTCTAACCAGGCTAGAAGTTTAATGGATAACTTCAGTAAATTTAGTGTCATGACTGATAAATTGAACTTCACTAGTAATGAAAGCAGATTTATCTTGGCAATCATAAGATCAGAAATGCCCAGTGTTGATGAAAGTGTGGGGAAACCTCATAATACAGTGTTAGTACAGGTTTAGAGGAGTGTAACTTTTCTGAAGGGCAGTTAAAATGTAAATGCATGTGTCCTTTGACCAACCAACTGTACTTATAGAAATTCATCTACAGAATCACTCAAACAAGGAGGCCATTGTCTAAATAAAAGTGTTCATTGCACTTTTACCTAGGTAATGGCAAAAATAACAACTTGAGTAGCCACCAATAGATGAACAGTTAAAATATGAACATCTATTCAAAAACACACGGGAAAATATGTAGTCACAAAAGGTGAATTTGTAATAACATGGAATAAAATGTTGCAAGTTGGGGAAATATTGCAAGTAGAGAAATAAAAATATGTCTAGGATGTTACCAACATTGGAAAAATAAATTCCAAATTGTTAAAAAGTGTTCTCAAAGGCAGGGGAAGACAGGCAGATACAGAAAACTATTTTCTACATTGTGCGTTTCAGTCTAGTTTTTTATGCTAAGCATTGTTATTTTTATACTGAGAATTATTATAACTGGAAGGATAAACATTTTTAAAAGCACTTAAGACATGTTTGGTGGATTTATTTTTGTTAAATACTATACAACACTGATAACCAAATTGCATGTACGTTTTGAGGGCAATCTGTTACATTTCTGAATTAAATGGTTGCAATGTGGTTACTTTTTATTGTTGATCATACTGTGTCTAGAAGAAGATATTTCAAAATAATAAATGCTTGTAATACAGTGGTAGTGTCCCCAATTATGTGTCACATGATTTTGTGATAAAAAATTTAAATAGTATTTTGTGGGAGATAAATTCCTATTATTAAGAAAGAGTATTGAATACTTAAACAGAAAGGTGTGAATCTGATAGAGGAGAAATATTTATAAAAATTTGCCAAAAGAAGAAAAAAACTGACTAGAAGAATGTACCACATTTCTAAATTGACTCAATACTATAAAAACATCACTTTCCAAATTAATATGTAAAGTCAACACAAATCATAATTAAGATCTCAATGGAATTTTAATGGAACTCAAAAACTTAAGTTTACATGGAAGAATAATTTTCAAGAATAACCAAGAATTTTTTTTTAAAAGAACAGTGGACAGGGACTGTCTTTCCTTCTAATTTATAAATATATACTCTAAAGTATAACCTAGGAGTGAACTACTACACTAATTACAGAATTATAAGTACAGAACCAGAAATCTTTATACAGTCATGTGCCCTGTGCCCCGTAACAAGGGGGATACATTCTGACAAATGTATCACTAGGTGATTTTGTCCTGTGAATATTTCAGAGTATGCTTACGCAAACTTAGATAATACAGTCTACTGAACTCCTGGGTTATGTGATGTCACTGTTGTATAGATGTGTGGTATGTCATTGACAGAAACAGTAGGCAGTTCATAACTATATATAGAAGTTTAATGTATGTGAATGTGTATTTACAAGTTGAAAATACTAATAAAAATTAGTAGTAAACTAAGTATTTGGTTATGAATTTTTAAAAGTTAAATTCCTACTTCAAACCATAAAAGTTCCAGATAGATTAAAGATAAAATATAAATTATGAAACTATGAAAGTATAAAGGAAATACATGAGATATTTACAAGCTTTAGCTTAGGAAAATATTCCCTGTGATGACAGAAAGATTGCTGATTTGGAATTGAAAAAAAAAAAACTTTGTACCGTATATCAAAAGACATAATAAATCAAGTTAAAAAACAAACTCCCAAAGAGGGAGAAAATTTCCAAAAAATGTTTAAAAGTTAATTAACATTCTTAATATACAAAAACCTTCTACATATACTTATTTAGCAGAACCAAATATAAAGAAACACGAATGGCTAAAAACAGAAGATGTGCTGATGGCACACCGATGACAAGGGAAATTAAAGCTGAAACCATGAAGTACCATTTTTCACCTAACGAACTGAACCATTAAAAAGACTGTGGTTTGCATTCTTTGTGGAAGGCAACTCACAGTGTCAAAAAAATTTTAATGTGTATATTCTCTTGCCCAGTAATTCAAATTCTACACATCCAGAAGATAACCTATGAAAATACTTTTGCAAATGTATAACTATCAATGTACAATTGATGCAGCACTATTTGCCATAATAAAAGATTATAATTCATACTATGTAAGAGCACATGGCCAGTACAAGAATAAACTGTGACTACCAATGTGCAAAATTGCCCACCATATTGTGTGAAAGGTGAAAATAGATGCAAAACAATGAGGATAACAACAGAATTTAACAGGTTTATCATTGACATGGAGTCTTGGAGTATTCCTGCAAGTTGCCCCAAGTGATAGGAACTTCAAACCCAAGCAGTGTGACCCCAGGACACAGGCTTTTAGGAGCTTGAGAGAGAACTGGAGTTATGGTTCCAATCTCCTACCATTAACAGGAGGAATTATGGTTCCCCTTAAATTGTTAATGACAGTGTTTTTCTGTTTTCTTTTTCTGTCATTTGGAAAGCAATAGAATAGATATTTTGGTATTTTCTTGGTTTAAACAGGATTTCAATGAAAAGAAACAAATCACCTTTGAAAAATTATCGGCCACAAGAGGGCATCAGATATTCTTTTCCAACTTCCAAGCTAAAAGTTGTATTCACAAATATTAATCTCCCTTCTCCATGATCAGCGTTAGTGGTTAGTTTAAATCACTGCTTTTCCTATGGATCTACATATAGATATTGTCACTGGTAATTAAGAATTTTAACTAAGTATGCCATAATTATACACAAAAATTATTTATTAGAATTATTTTTGTTAACACAAGTAATGTTAAGGAAAAATAGTTAAAAGCAGAGAAAGATTATTCATATCACCTATACTCCCTCTAGCAAAGATAACCACTGTTAATATTTTAGGGGAAGGGGAATGTTTGAAAAGGGAGTTTTTAATTTACATTCTCCCATACTGTTCTGTCATGATATAAAATACACTCATTTTATGGTCACACAATTTGAAAAATGTGAAACACTGTATTATGACACTGATTTTTTACACACAATTTTTAACAGTTTCACAGTATTCATATGTATGTACCTTAATTGATTTAACCCATCTTTCTCATTAGATATTAAGCTACAGATCAGTTTTGGAAATGTCTTTTCAATCATATATCTAAATATATACCATACCACCTTTGTTGAGAATGGAGCGGGGGGAGGGAATTATTGAAGTTCAGAAATAGACAAACTGATCTTATAACCAAGCTGCCAACTTTTTGAAATCACACATAGAAAATTATAGATGACAAATTTTTTAGAGTCAAATTAATAAGTAAAGCTGTAGCCCTGGCTGGTGTAACTCAGTGGATTGAGCGCGGGCTGTGAACCAAAGGGTCGCCGGTTCAATTCCCAGTCAGGGCACATGCCTGGGCTGCAGGCCAGGTCCCCAGTGGGGGCCACGTGAGAGGCAACCACACATTGATGTTTTTCTCCCTCTCTTTCTCCCTCCCTTACCTTCTGTCTAAAAAAAAAAGGTAAAGCTGTAAAACTCAACAGAAAACAGCCAGTGTGATTAGTTAACTATTTGTTTCACTCAATTCAATGGAAAAAATTGTTTTCGTATCTTATAGATCATTCACTAAACGTTTCTTCTGAAGAAACAAAATTTACTGATTAAACTTGAAAGTATATTTAAAATTTTTGAACTTTGTTCAAAGGGACTGGAACATGAAAACTGTAAAATTCACTTTTGTCATCTGAGTATTTACTAAGTAAAATCTCAGTATTTCATGTTTTTTACTGTTCCCCAATGATAAGACAGACAATACTTAAAATCTGATATTGATAGTTAAGATCTTTTGGTAAATAACTTTGAAAATACTAGTTATGATACTTGATACTGTGAAATCTGGAAAGGAATACACACAAAAAATTAAAATACAGATTTTTTTTTATTTCGTTTTTTTTTTTTTTAAGATTTTATTTATTTATTTTTAGAGAGAAGGGAAGGGAGGGAGACAGAGAGGGAGAGAAACAGCAATGTATGGTTGCTCCTCACATGGCCCCCACTGGGGACCTGGTCTGCAACTCAGGCATGTGCCCTGACTGGGAATCGAACCGGGACCCTTTGGTTCCAAGCCCACGCTCAATCCACTGAACTACACCAGCCAGGGCTAAAATACAGATCTTTAATAGGGATTTGGCATGCAGATTTACAGTAAAATCCCTCTTCCCTGACACAATTAGTAGTGCCAATCAAAAAGTTTAAGTGAAAAACCATTAAAAATTATATATCCCTTAAACATTTTAAAATGTTTAAAATATATCAGTATACTTTCAGTGACCAAATTTTTGATGTAAAGAATTTTTTTTAGAATATGGGCCTGTTGCTAGGAGTATCTGTTTTCTTTATAACCTTCATCCATAATATATCAATCTTAATGTAAAGTTTGGTTTCTTTGCAGAGAGTGAAAACAACATATTTTTGAAGCGATTGCCAGCAGAGTCATTTCCTCAGATATGTTATCTTCACCACGTCTAGTACTTTTGCCCAAATTATGTATGTACAATTTACTCAAATTATGCAATCAGCCACACAACAAGCATAAACAGGCTTGCTACCAAACAAAGCAGACTCTTGTCAATCATACACCCTGCTGGGGACACCACAGGCATCCCTCAGAAGAGTGCAGCTGTTGATGCTCACTTGTGCCCTCGGTATGGGTGAGCAAGTTCGGCACAGGGAGCAGAGGACCCTGGTTAGGCCAGAGTCAGCTCCGCTTTCCCTGGCCTTCTCCCAGGCTAGTGTTGCAGGGAGGGAAGTGAGCGGCCAGAGAGCGCCATATACTCTCACTCTTCCCTTCTTTCCTTTCATGTCGCTCTCTCAGGGCTGGGACTGCCAAGGACTCAAGGCTCCTAGAAAAATACTGGACCTGGAATCAGAAGACTTGGATTTTGTTTCTAACTGTGGCCTTGAAAAAGCAAAACCTTTCTGGATCTAGATTTCTTTCATACAATGATATTGAAGTAGATAACACAGCCTATGGATTTTGGGGGGGGGTTTGTTTTTACAAAATTTGAACTGCTGTGTAAATTTTCTTAACTATATTACAAATATTTTGCTCATAATATTACAAAAAGTTTAAACTGAAGGCACATAAACATGTTCATAAAGCCTTGTTAGGGTTGTGCCTTTACTTTGTCCTGGACAGAGCAGATAGTAGCTTTTAGTTGGGCAGGCAGAGATCATGTTTCTTTTCACAGAACTATTTTACTCTGTGTTTTGTTACTTCTGTGAACAAGTAAAGTGCCCCTTCCTTGTCACCGGATGAAATGACTGGTGGAGGCTGATGCTGGAGGTCTATGATTTTCCAGCAGGCTGCAGATCATCTTTTTCTCTCTATCCTACTGTCTCCTCTCAGTGTTGCAAAGTCATTCTACTGTTCCCCAGAAACGTTCTCATTGTTGACAGTTCTGGGGTACGTGAGAAGAAAACGTCCTACTTAGCAACATTAAAAGAGCACGCTGCCGGAAGCCAACATTCAACTTGAAATAGTGTGTGACAGCTGGCCTAACCCATGACCTAGACACATCTTTTCAAGTGCAAGAGATCTAATTTTCTTCATTAGGTTAGTTTGTGCTGATTTCATAAAACTGCTTTAGGCAAAAAACTCCAGAAACTCGAAGAAACCAAAGATAAATTAAGAAACACACTGCGATGGGAATACACGCGTGATGGCTTGACAGGAGCATAGCCAGAGCTGCTGCAATTATCAGGAAAGACTACTGAGAATCTATTACATGTCAAAGATTTATTTATTTATTATTTATTCCTCACCTGAGGATATTTTTTCCCATTGTTTTCAGAGAAAGGAGGAAGGTGGGGGGGAGTGAGAGAGAGAGGGAGGTAGGGGAGGAAGGAGGGAGGGAGAGAGGGAGAGAGAGACATTGATTGGTTGCCTCTCCTAAGCGCCCCGATTGGGGAAATAACCAGCAACTTGGGTAGGTGTCCTGACTGGGAATCAAACCTGCAAACTTTCAGTTTATGGGATGGCACTGCGTCCAACTGAGACGCACTGGCCAGGGCATTAGTGGAAAATTTAAAAGTGAAGATGCTCCCTCCACCTTTGAGGAATCACGTCTGCTTTGGAAGATGAAACACATACAAGTTTAAAAGATAGGTGATCCTCATCTTCCTTCGAGGGTACAATTTCAAGGAGGGAGAAGTTGAGTTGAACCAATACAACCATTTAGGAAGAATTAGGGTTACATGGTCGGAAGGGTAAGACCATAAACAAAGCCAAAGATAAAAGGACAACCTAGCAAAAAAAGTTTTCATATCACAAAGGGCTAATTTTAACACATTTAAGAGCTCCAAGTTAGCAGTATATAAAAGAAAAATGGGCAAATCACATGGACATAGTTCTCAAATGGTTTTTAAATATAAGATGCTCAACTAAACAAGTAACAGAATTTTAAACCATGAGATAATTTTCTTCCTGGAGCTTGGGCAAGATCAAAAGGTTGGATAAGAGTGTCGGTGAGGACTGGGGGGGAGATCAGCACTCTCATCCGTTGCTAGCGTCAGCTGCTCCAACACTGACAAAGCTATTTTTTTTTAATTTTTTTTTTTTAAGATTTTTTTATTTTTATTTATTTTTAGAGAGAGGGGAAGGGAGAGAGAAAGAGAAGGAGAGAAACAGCAATGTATTGTTGCCTCTCACATGGCCCTCATGGGGACCTGGCCCGCAACCCAGGCATGTGCCCCGACTGGGAATCGAACCGGGACCGCTAGGTTCCGAGCCCGCGCTCAATCCACTGCGCTACACCAGCCAGGGCAAAGCTATTTTAATAATAGTTACAAAATACTCTATACTCACCAACACCCCTTCTAGAAATTTACCTCAAAGATATATTCACACATATACATAATGATATATATACATTGTACAAATATACTGCTTGTAATTTTATTCATCGCATCAAAAAGATGGGATCAATTTATTTATTTATTTTAAAGATTTTATTTATTCATTTTCAAGGAGAAGGAAGGGATGGAGAAAGAGAGGGAGAGAAACATCAATGTGTGGTTGCCTCTCACATGGCCCCCACTGGGGGCCTGGCCTGCAACCCAGCATGTGCCCTGATTGGGAATGGAACCTGGAACCCTTTGGTTAGCAGCCCATGCTCAATCCACTGAGCTACACCAGCCAGGCATGATGGAATCAATTTAAATGGCTATCAATTGGAGGCTGGTTAAATAAGTTTACAATGTTATCACTTTGATGTAAATATTACAGTTTTAAAAACAAGTAAGACAGGTAGATAGATATACAGATACTAGAAAATAGATGACATAGATGTAGAATAATCTGAGAGGATTTGTTAAGTTAAAAAACAAGTGTGTACAAAACCTTCTTTTTTCGAAGAGAAAAATGGATATGCACGTGTAAGTACAGTAGTGAAGGGCCGGTTGTGAAAGTCTAGGAGAGAAACACCACTGGCTTCACTCCAGACATACTCAGAATCTAAGAAGAGTTTTAGAAATTTCTTTCTAAAATGTTCTTCCACTTCCTCAAGTTTTTATAATTCGTTTTTTTTCTTTTTTTAAAGTTGGCTCCTGTTGAGTCAGGTCATCCCATTCTGTATTTGTGCAAGTTCACTTTTCAAGCCATGTGCAGGCTTTCTCACGACGTGTACTCACACTCACTTTTTCCCTCTCAATACTGGCTTTTGGGGAGAAACCAGACCAGGCGTCTTACAGACCACATGACGTGAACTTATGGAATGCATTCTTGCCCACTAATGCCATTTCTTTTCTAAAAATTCATTCAGTATTTACTGAGCGATAATACATCAGAGTTAGGAACTGGAGATAAGGTAAATAAACTAGGTTCAAACTCATAAAAGGGATTTATTAAACATGTTAAGTAATTAGAATAAATACATAAAAGACCTGTCCTGGCAAGATTGGAGGCTCAGACACACCCCTAAATTAGCATGTGAATGAGGGGCATGGGTCCGGATCAGAAAAAATGACTTAAAAGGAGAGCATGTTTGGACTTACACTTGTAGGGCAAACAGCCCTAGGAAGGCAAACAAGGGGGTGCTGTTGTCTGGTTGAGGGAATTGCACGCTCACGAGGCATGAAACCCCAGTGTGCAGAGCTGCACCTGGAGGTGACAAACCAGAGAGAAATGGAATGGACCATGAGAGACCTTTGGTATCAGATTAAGATGATCTGGATTTTAACATGTTTATATTTACATTTTAAGACAACCAATCCACTAGGACTGGGGATAATGACTCAGGGCAAGAAAAGAACATGATGGCTTCCAGGACTTCACTGGGGACCAGCCTCAGGCTTTCACTTCGGTATTTCCCGTATCTTCTCCCAACTCTCCCATTTTTCATTAGAGTTAGAATTTTCACAGCTCAGCAGTGAAATGAGAAGCAAACTGATCAAAGAGCTAGTCCTTCGTTAACTAGACTGACATTTCTTCAGTAACTCACGAAATTCTTTTTTTTCTGTAGTTACCCTAGGACGACTTTTTCTCCCTATAGTTATCAAATATAGGAAAAAATCATTTAATAAATCATTTGATTTATACTTCAGAAATACCAGCAAGAAAAACTGAGCTGAGTTCTTAGGACTGTTTTCCGAATCTTTCTCTGTTGCCTTTATTACATTTAGAAATTACACTTGATTATGACTTAAGACTTAAAACTAAACCACTTTTATTTAATAACAAATTACTTTATATACAGTTTTAATTCAGTTAAATCAGTTTTGCTATTTGGTATTTAATTAACCAGAAATATGATCTGGCTTTTAGAACTGCAAGATTAAAATATGGTCTAAATTAGCCCTGGCTGGTGGTGTAGCTCAGTGGATTAAGCACAAGGCTGCCAACCAAAGGGTCACTGGTTTGATTCCCAGTCAGGGCACATGCCTGGGTTGCAGGCCAGGTCCCCAGTGGAGGCCACGTGAGAGGCAACCACACATTGATGTTTCTCTCCCTCTCTTTCCTTCTGTCTAAAAATAAATAAATAAAATCTTTTTAAAAAATGGTCTAAATTAAAGGCATTAAATTATTATACTCAGTAGTTTAACTTAGCATATTTTATTGTAATCTTGGTTCCTTGAAAATCTGTGTATTATTTTTAGCATCCCAGCTACCAGGGACAAATGTAAAGACTTTTCATTATATCAATTTTATTTCCTTAAAATCTTCTAACATCTCGTGATGTAGATATCTTCATCCCCATTTTAAGCACTAGGAAATTGAAGCTAAGTAAAGCATCTAGCAATGAGTGGTGTTCAAGCACGTCTGACTCCAAGGCCTATGCTCTTCTCATTCTAACCTCTGAGTGGAATATTTAACGTCAGTATAAACCAGTTGTTCTAAACCTGGGGGGTGGGGGGTTTGCCCTCTACCCCAGTGGACACTGGGAAACACCTGGAGACACTCTGGTTGTCACATCTGTGGGGCATTGTGGGGGGAAGAAGGCTGCTGGCCCCCAGTAGGCAGAGACCAGGGATGATGCTAAACAACCTGCAACACGCAGGACAGTCCCCCAAAACAAAGAACTATTCAGCCCAAAATATGGAAAAAGTACACTGTACAAACAAAATATTCCTAACAATGTCTTCTTACGGATGCATTACTATCTATCCTGTTTTTTTCTGAAATCAATGTTTAAAGTCAATGAAAGTAGCTTTAAACCAGAACCAGATATGTTTAATACATATATGCATGCACATTTTTAAATGCAGCTGAATATTGCTTTGACTTTGCACTGTACAACACTGTGAAATGATCACCAAACTTTGAAGTTTCAACCCCAAATATTATGTCATGTATGGTCAGAGTGGGGAAACATATATGTACGTCTCACATGTTTCCACTGATGTGTGATTGTTCTGACCTTCATTCTGTTTAATAAAGGGTTCGGGGAGGGGGGCAGAAAACCTGGACTCAGAAAACAGGGAGGAACACGACGCTGAAGCTTTATAAAGTAGACTTTTTTAAAAGGCACAATGAAGCCACACCATGAGGCAGAAAACTACTTCCTTGATTTTATTTTAAAAGTACACAAGGTCACAAAACTAGAGCAAGTTCTTGCTTTTTTAACCAAATTTTGTTCTTACAAATTTCAAAATCTGCTGCACCATTGGATATTTAAACCAGAAACTTTAAATACAAAAATCATTTTTGAAACTGACACTATCAATTCTCTACTTGCATATATGAAGTGTCAAAATATTTTTCTCAGTAGTACAGTGTATTATTATAAAAATTCACAGTTAGGGATGAGAATAAGTGAATCAGTGAATTGCGGTTCTTTTAATGCTTGTGTTATTCAATAGTAGAAAACACTAAGCCTTCCTTGATTGGAGATTTTAGTGTTCTTGAGCAAAGCCAAACCCAACAGATATTCTCCACACTCTTAAATTACAAAACAGGCTATTTTGTAAAACTTCATTTTAATTCACAGTGAGAAGCCAGATGCAGTAAATATTTGCTGGTGTTATTATCTATAAGATCAATTATTTGCTGGTGTTACTATCCGTAAGATACACAGAATTGCAATTCACAAATTTTATTATTCTTCCCTGCTTCTATAACATTAATAAGTAGAATTTGTGTTCAGTTATGGACCATATTTTAGTGCTAAAATAGGCAAACAACAAAAAATCCAACTGCAGAACATGTTGCCTTTATTGCAAGAATATCCAAAGGCATTTGAAAGGCATTTGAAATATTAAAACTTGCCCAGAACATTTATACTACTAAACACAGAATATTACAAAGATTTATGTACATATATATATATATATGATAATATAATGTCACAAGTCACTAAGAAGTAAAAATGGTGCCAACATTTTCTACAAACTATTCCTCACATGGTACATATCAAAGCATTAACCACATAATAAGGACTTTTCCTGTTCACACTGGAATAAGGCATCTGAAAGCCCTAAACACTGTGAAGATGAAAAGAAAGTAGGAAAAACTTTACACATTTATATAACTTCAAATTTACATGCTGCACTCACGGAAAGAGACAGAGAATGGTTATTTTAAAAAGCCATACATTATAGAATTTGATATCCAACGTCATGCAGTGAGTTCTTTTTATATTTAATCAAGATGTTTACTTGCCCCTTCACTTACTCTTAATTTATAATACTCAATCTTGAAAAGTATCATTTTAATAAAAACCAGACATTAATTCATACCAATACTCTAATTGTGTCTCATTAACACACACACTCTGGCTGTGTTTCCACTGTAACAATTCCATGTCAGGGTTTTTTGGGGGTATTTTTTTTTTGCCTTCTAATGAGAAGATTAGGTAAAATTGCCAATAAGAAAAAGAATGCCTGCAGAATATATATTCAAGGCACAGAACTACATCTTCTACGGCATTGCTGCAAGTTATCCTGCGTGACTCTACAAGATGCTGTTGGGTCTCTTAGGTGTAAAGCAGAATCACCTACTTTTGCCTCCGAGATGCAGGGTCATCCTTGACCGATGACAGTAACCTCTAACGGAAATGCTTGATAACAATTTTCATTGAATCACTTGATGATTACCAGTCACAATTCTAGAACAAATATTTGATCTCTGGTTCCACTGAAAATATCAGTGAGAATTGCTTAAGAAGTCAATCAGAAATATCTGACTTCTGCACTAACTGAAACTTACAATGAAAGTAGCTGAAGACATAGTTTAAAACTTAATTCTGTCCTCCAAACCTCATCATGCCCAATAGGTCTCTTCAGGTTACACATAACTGGTTCTTATGAGCATGTTCCTCAGGGTATAGCCTGGATGGACCGAGCTAAAAGTGCTTCTGGAAGAGATTCTGACATACTTAGAGCTAAACCCTAGACCAACTATGAATTCTAAGGCCAGGAAAGCCTTACCTATGTCCATTTTTTGTAGTAATTTCTACTTACATTGATAGCATAATCTTCATTACATGAAAACTAATAGAAAAGACCAAAAGTTGTTTATTAAAGTTTGAGTTATTATTTCTTATACTACTATATAAATTAATTTATACAAAACAGACCAGACATCTGGAGTGCAAAAATAGTTACTGTTAAAAAATCAGAAACACAGTAAAAGAGTGTTAGGGGTGCTGAAATTTTTAAATCTTTATGAACAACACAATCTGTTAACTTGCATCCAGGAAGAATAGAAAAGAGGAGGCAATTTGAAAGTGTGAGGATAGAAAGGGGTCACAGTGATGCGCTTTTAGGAACAGTACCTTCACCTCTAAGCACCTGTTAGGTGATAGCTAGCTCATAGGCACCAGAAATTCATAATAAAAATTAAATTACCCAAAAGGCACAAATGAAAATGTTAACACCAAGTATAAAACCAATATTATGTAAGGTTAAAAATCTATTTTAAAAATGCTTCCAAATATGTAAAACTATACACTAATCCATTACACAGGCATTCAGCTTAAATTTACCATTAAAAATGTACATAATACTCTTCCTAATCATAAATTCATGCCAACATTAATTTATAATACAGCATGAACCACCACAGCACCCAAAAGATGAAGAGAAACCAACTCCCTAAAACATCTAGGGAAAAGGTTTTAGAGCTAGTGAAATAATTTATTGCAGACCTCATTTACTATAAAGAAACTGTTGGCTCATACCACTACATCCACACTCCCTCACAATCTTAAGGGAAATACAATAAATTCACTTTCTTCTACTAAAACCGTATTTAACACATTTGGCAGTTAGGAGTACTCCTTTCACTCCTTTTCCTTTCGTTTCCTTCTTTTTTTTTTTAAAGAATAAATCACTTTCACAAAACTAAAACTCAAACTTTTCAAAGCTCAACTTGATTTTCTGCAACCACACAAAGACATGTTGGCCACACAATAGCAACTGTACATCCTCCATGTCCGGAATACAGAATTGACAGGGGACCCCAGCCTAAAAAGTCGTTCGTCATTCTAAGTCTATGAAGAAAACATCCTCCAGGAACTGCATTCAGGAAGGCAAATCTGGGATTACATTCTTCTAGAACATACAACATGCAACACCATCCAAAAACAGCAACAGAATGCTGAACCAGTAAAAACATTTTAAAATTTGGAACCAATAATTAGGGAATTTCAACATGTAGCTGTCAAACAATAAATGAGTTATAATTTTTTTCTTATTAGAAAAATATGACCTAAAGCAGAGAACCAGCACTTAATTTGGGAACTGCAAAATACTCCGTCCTTGATCAGGCTGGTAACCATTCTGACCACAAGCCTCCAGGTTATCACTCATCCCCGAAATTCATCCTCACTATTGAACTCCTAGCGTCACTGCTCTACGTAGCTGACAGCAAATTTTCTAAATAAATCCACAGACACTCCTTTATTTTAGCACATGAAGGAGCTCACTACATCTCTGTTGCCTGAAGCAGTCTATCAATCAAATACTTAACAAGTCATTTCATAAACAAGGTTTATGAATGACTTGAAAAGTAAACTAGTCATTTCTAGAACACTGTAGTTTTTTTTTATGCTATTAGAGCTATTCCAAACATCTTTAGAGTTTTCCAAGAAGCTATAAAAACAGAAACAAAAATAAAGATATATTAGAGTTTTTGCCATGAACGCATCTTTACCAATTTTCAGTCATAAACTGAGAAAAGGGATCCTAAAAATAATGGTAGAAATAATAAAGCACTACTTTTCAGATGATTCAAGTATCAACCTGGTGTGCATGGAAGTTCACCAATTTCTTCCCCCTAGGATTTCATATCCAAAGTGCTACATCTTACTACCTACTGATATTTAGAAACCTACAAGGTCAATTTCTTAAAGGAAATCTTTTTCCGATGGCAAATTTGTCTTTAGTAGCTTTAATGCCTTTACTATTTTGATAAAACCACACGAAACTTTTTTGAAATGTATTTCCTACAGTTTCTGGTTCACTTTTTGATCTACTGAGGCTGGTAGTGACATTTGGAACAGAACAGATTTTCCTATTTCGAAAGAAGAGAGGCATGGAGCGCAGAGATGGCAGGCACGGAGGTGCTATACTATAGACCCGTCCTTGCTCTGTGCGGGAATCATCACGGGCACCGCTCCCATCCTACTGAGATTAGGGGCAGCTACCTTAGCAGGTGGGAGAGTCGGGCTCTGAGGAGCGCGGTCAAAATCTTCGCTTGGTACTTGGTTATACTGAGTCTTGGAATAGCCTTCCATGTTGGAAGGAGACATGGACCCCAGGGAGGAGTGATTGCTGCCCATGTAGCTTCTGGCAGTGGATGTCCGGCTCTTCGGAGGAGGCACGTCTTCCCTAGAAAGCAAAGATCCCAATTAAAGCTCCAAGAATCAGTTTCTAGAAACCTACAATTGAGTAACCTATGACTCATGGGGGGAGGCTATTTAAGTGTCAAGTATATAAAAGTGTGTGCGACACATAAAAAGGCAAGAGCAATAATACACAATGTCACCAACTGTGAATTTCTCCCAAAGTTATCATTTACAGAGTACCAACCTCCATGAGTACTAAGGGGTGGATTTTACAGTAACTTATGATTCCATAATGTTGTCTTATAAGGAACAAACCTCAAATATTTTCATATTCCAGTACAACTAATCAAAATAATCTAATTAGAGTCATATAACATTTTATAGTTGATAAAGCACTAATACCTAGATATATTTCTAGTAAAAAAAAAAAGAAGAAAAAAGTCTGTTATGCAAGTTACTTATCTAAGACCTTAGCTGAATACCCAGCAGATTCACATCTGCAAAAAATGGGAATTCAGGCATAAGAATGTTTACACCATGGACTGACAAAGGATATGTACCTGAGTTAACCTCTGGTGCCATTTAAAAAATACAAGTGTCCAGACCGCACCCCATATTTACCAAATGTTGATTCCTGGGTGTTACCTAAGTCATATGTTGTTATTTTTTAAAGTTCTATAATCCAACATACACTTGTGGTTAAGATCTACTGGTTTAGAATGTTAAAAAAAAAATACTACTTGTGTCACTTGATACAATCAAGTCTTTTTTTTTTTAATCCTCACCCAAGGGCATACTATTAATTTTAGAGATAAGGAAAGGAAGGGAAAGAGGAAGAGAAACATCAATGTGAGAAAGAAACATCAATCAGCTGCCTCTAGTACGCGCCCCGTCCAGGGCCTGACCCTGCAACCCGGTATGTTTCCTGACCAGAACTGAATCCACGACCTTCTGGTTTATAGGCTGATGCTCCAACTAATGGAGCCACAACAGCCAGGGTGCAATCAAGTCTTTTTTTTAAAACCTCAACATCTTGTTCGTTTTTTTTTTTTTTTGAAAACTTCATATCTGCACTATATTTGGGGAAGACAGTCGTGAGATAAGCCATTTTGCAGTGGTTATTAAAATAAGAGTCCAGAATTGAAAAGGGGCTTGGGAAGGGCACAGTGGGGGTTAGCTGGAGCTTCATACTTGAAATTGAAAGTAAAAGTTTTCAAATGTGTTGAGGGGAAAAGCTATAGCTTCCATCCAACTCTCACAGGGGTACATGCTTTGGATGGTTAAGAGAACTAATTCCTTCAGATATAAATAACTTATTATATATCAGTCAACTCTTGCATCACTTAATTACCTGATATCATGATGAACTTCCTTTTCATATTTTTTTTCTCTGTGCTTTTTATGACAGCAAAAGACGATCAGACCGATGATCACTAGAGCAAGCAAAGTTCCTATAACAGCTCCTGCAATTGTCCCAGCTCTATTTGAAGCTAGAATAAGGTGTTCATAAGAAAATAATAGTACGAAAAATATTTAGTCATATTGAAGATAAGGATACACATTGATAGATTGATTTCATTCCATATATTAATTTTAAGGACAAATTAATTAGCATTTTGGTCCAGGAGGAAAATCCACTAAAGAACTTCCTTTTGAACTGTAGAATCTATTTCAAACATAAATGCGATCAAACCAGTTTAAGTTTACTATTTATTCCCAGCTCTCCGAGTTGGCTATAAGAATGTTCCAAATAGTTTGTACTTATTAATATAATGACAAAATATGGTATAAGAGTTGACTTGACAACTCATCCTCTTAATGATGGTACAATAATAAGGTTTCATTCATAAAATGTAATTTTTCCTTTTGTAGCATAGAAAAGCTAATAACCAAATCATAAAGTGCTTTGCTGACAATTTGCATCCACTCGCCCTTTACAGGGTGTAGGGTATTTGCGGACTGAACCAAAGCGGGCTGTGTGAGGACAAGGGAAACAAACGTCACAACAAACAGAAACCAGATACTCACGAGGAACCACGTCCAGGCGCAGCTCGCACTGATCAGAGCCCACTCTGTTGCGGACGGTACAACTGTACAGCCCAGAGTACTCAGTCGTGGCGTTTTTGACAGATATAACAGGTGAAGTCATTTCTATGAAAAGAAAGGTGGGACAGAGCAAAACCCATTTTTACAGGATAGCTGAGTTTTCAGTAAAGGCAAACCCTACTAAGTTCGACTGTCCAGGCAAAAGTGACAGAGGCTGAAGCTGGGTGCAGAACAAGCGGCCAGGCAGACACATGCATGTCTCCAGAATGCAAACAATGTGCCTCCAGTTCATTTGCATCAAGGCAAAAATAAACACGGCCTCCTTCTCCAGCTAGAGCAGAGCTATATTGATTATAAAAAAAATTCCATGCCACAAAGGCTTTTTTTTGGTGCAGTAGGAAGATTTGCAAAAGCCATTTCATCCACCCCCGAGAGGAAAGAAATACAGGAAAAAAGTCAGAAGGGGTCACATGGTTTGTCTCCTACTTTGAAAAAAGAAAGAGAGGCTGAGAGAAATCCTACCTAGCCAGGGTAGGGAGAAGGGAGAGCAGTCTGAATAACAGGTCAATTGTAACAAACTGAGCAACAGATTTAACCAACTTGTAACTTTCTAGTTAGTAGCACAGAGGTGTTTTGGAGATGTTTTTGTTTTGTTTTGTTTCAACAAATACACCATGGGCAAATGACAGTGTCTTCAACACAAATCTAGGCTCATGAAACTTTCAAGATCCAACACTTGCTACAATTTAGTTATTAAGTTACAATCATCAACATTTTCTGTCAGTATTGCCATCAATTAAATACATATATTCCAAAGAAACCAATTATAATATCCAAAACTGTGAAACTGCTATAAAAAGACATCTATTTATACTACATGACAGTAAGTTGTCACTGTAAGATACTGAATAATTTCTATGTTATCCTGATTGCTCTATATAAAAAGAGGAAAGTATTTGGGGATTAAAAAAGTGTATATTTACACCCCCCCCCCCCCCATCAGGTTTAAGTTCAAATCAATGGCACATTGTAAAACTGTCTCATCAGCAGTACCTGTTACCAATGCTAGGGGCAGTTTCTGTGAGTTGGACAATTTTTGCCATTCATATAGTAATGGAAGTGAACCTTCCTTTGGTTCACATCTCAGTTTAAAGTCATTTCCAATTTCTTCCGATCCATCAACGTAACATCTTGTACCCGAAGGCTTAACTGAGAAAAGAAAACAAACGATAACTTTACACAAAAGAATGGAATCTGTTAACAAGGATTACTTAAACACAGAGCATGCTGCACAAGCCCTGACTCGTCATCACGGGTTCCAGGCTCAGAGCTGACAAGACTGAAAGACTGCAGCAGGGTGTCCACAACAGTTTCTCAGCTTTAGCCAACACGAAACACACAAGACTGGGCTCAGGCAGGCAGCCCCTGCACCGGGAGGAGCGGCTGGCTGGGTCTCAGGCGCGGCTCTGTGCCCCTTAATTTCGTGGGGTGTGCTGGAAAGCAAGCAAGCGTCTTCCCCTCCATTCCTAGCCGATTCCTCTACTCTGCACCTGACATGGGAGGATGTGCCACATTACATCCCTCTGGTGCCATTACCGTGGCCCATCAGGGGATTTATAATAAATAATGCTGCTAACAGGGACAATTCACTTGGTGAAATTAAGAACCAATTAATATTTCACGATTACATTAACCCCAAACCATCCAGAGAGCAGTGTTACAAAAAGGTAAGTCTGAGGCTATATTCCAGGTCTCTGGGTCACTGTTTAGAGAAGCTGCTAACCTCATTACGTGAAATTCACCCCAACAGTGGATTAACACATTGGCATTTCATACTCTCACTGAACTTTATTAAAGCATAATGTACTTACAATAAAATTAACATTTTAATAGTGTAAGGCGATCATGTTTGACAAATGTGTGTGCATGCACGTACACCGCCCCACCCCTTAAGCACCACCCCAATCCTCTCGTAAGCCACCCTCGTGCTGCGTGCAGTTATCTCAGCCACAGTCCTGGCCCCAGCAGCCACCCAGGGGATCTTCATCACCACAGATCAGCTCTGCTGCTTCTAGGGTCATGGAAGTGGAGTAATATTTTGTCTTGCTTCCTTTATTCATTGTAAGGCATTAGAAATTGATTCATGTTGTCTCTTTCAAAAGTCCATTCTTTTTCACTGCTGCGTTGTATTCCATGGACTGTCACATAAATTGAGCTATCCATTCATCTGTCGGTGAACTGACTCCAGCCTTTCTGGGCCACCACTGAAGCCTATTTCACGGAACTGATCAGGAGCAGGTGTGTCGTCTGTCAAAACCAGATGGACTGACCCGTGAGGAGGCACTGTTAGGAGCTGTGGGATGTCACTGGAGAGACAGAGGAGGAGTTCTGAAGGGTTCTGGGAAACTCTAAAAGAAGCAGACATTGGTTCTGAATCTGATGCTGTTTCTGAGGCTGGATTAGGAGAACTGGTGACGAAGGCCGCTGAGCAACTGCATACCCTCCTCCGTGTGGGATAGGCAGTGCAGGGTGGGTCTGGGATGACACCGGGGAGACCGCAGTAATCTGTCTGCAGCCGTAGTTTACGGCAGCTCCGCGACCTCCGGAGAAACCACGTGCCCTCTAAACTCTGCAGCTGGCTGTATCTGTATCTGTAACTGTCATCTGTCCTCACAGCCTCATAAATGGCAGGACTGGTGTTTTTTTTTTTTTTTATTTTTTCAGTCCAAACTGCTTTTCATTCTTTTCAGTCCTGGATGGGCTTTTACTCTTATACTACTAAGAATAAATGTGAATGGGTTTTGTAGTTTTATATAATTATGAACACTGCTTGAACACTCAAGTAAATACTGGAATGTCTTCCTTTTCTCAGTAGTTGCTGGATCATGGTATGTGGATGTTTAGCTCTAAAAGAAACTGTTGTCCAAATCTGGCCAACAAGAACTATCATATCCAGTGGGGCATCTTTAACCTCGATGTCAATCATGATCTCGTCTCTGCTCCCACTTCTTGATAGTTCTTCAGTCTGATGGTATTTCTCCCCTTCATCTGTTACTACTTGTCCTTTTTCCTAAGGATCAACAAATGCGTTTAACTGCATTGTTGATTTCCTAAGCAAATCTGTCTCTTAGTCTTTTACACTGATCAGTTGCTCTGGAGACTACATGAATTGGACATTTAAATTGGTTTTGCAAATTATTTCATCCTGTGAATCTTCAACAAAATGAACTTTGTTCTTCACTTCTAAAAACTACCAATAAATCCTTTATTACATAAACTAGCAGTGGGACATGAAAGCACTGCTTTGTATATCAAGTACCTACTGGTGATACAGCGTATTAACCCTAACCCTCATCTCTTCCATTAAAGGCGACCCTTTCCCATACACCAAACACATCCAACGATGACCAGTTACCTGAAGTGACTGCTAGGGAAACCCAAGGCCCCCCTGAGTCCGAGATCGCAACATACTCCATCCACAAATAGAAGGAGACTTTACCAGCAATGGTTTCTGAGTGTCGCCTGGGAGTAGCCTCCCTGTCTCCAACCCCAACCATTATGCTACAGGAAAGAATCACTCTTTATCCATGGCACTCGGCTGGATTGAAAGAAAGAAACCCACAAAGGGACACAGATGAAGTCTTATCCCCTAATGTTTCTTTGGCCTCGTGTTCCAGGATACCTGGCCACGGTCCTCAGAACATCTGTCTCCATGCTTGCTAGCTTAGATAATAGTTCTTCTCAGGGAAGGGCACCTGACCATCAACTTGCACCTGGCCAGTGGCCCACCAATGTAGCAAGGCTCTGCTTCATACACATGTTGCATCATCACCCCTCCGTGTTGGTGGCCTACCTCAGTCTACAGAGATCACACCTCGTCCCCATGTGGAACGGGACATACAGGGTGAGGCAAAGCAGGTTTACAGTTGTAAGTACACAAAACACAGAGTTTATTCTTGTGTTACTTACTGTATTATTTTCCATGCGAACTGTAAACCTACTTTCACCCACCCTGCATACTTTTATCATCACGCCACTTGTCTAGGAGTGCTAACTTTGCTTGGTTCAAAATGCCCTGACTCCAGGCAAACTCCACGCCTGGGTGCTAAAAATCAGTGGGCGGAGTCTGAGGAGAAACAAGGTGTCTGTATATCCTCACAGCAGTTCCCGCGATAGTTTTTTAATTACAGAAGGACAAATGGTAAGCTGTCAGTGGACTGACCCATCAGAGAAGATGCAGCCCTAGTGATCACGATCAACGAGACGTGAGGTCACGCGTCCCTTGACAGGACTGGCAGACTAAGGAGATGTAAATGCAGCGTGGACACTAGACTGGGCCCTGGCACGAAAGGACGTGAGTAGAAAACTGTGAAATTCAAACTAGGTCCATACTGTAGTGAATAGTACTGTCCCAAAACTGATTTCTTGGTTTTGATCATTGTACTATACTTTTGTAGAATGTTACTATTAGGAGAAATTAGATGATGGGTACACTCTCAGGAACTCTCTAGTTTTGGAACTTCCTGTAAAACTCAAATTATTTCAGAATAAAAAGTGCTGCCCTGCACTACTGGCTCCCGCGTGCCAGTGCGGGTGCCCCTGCGGCCCGCGGTGTGGGTGCCGTCTGAGTGCACTGTCCACGTCCAGGAAACCGCCCGCTAGGAAGGCTCTCCTCTTTAAACAACCCTGCCTGTTTGTACCCAAAGGTCTCAGGAATAGGCCCGTTCAGAGCTGTGGGGAAAGGCTCTGGTGTGGCCGCAAGTTCTCTATTAATTCCCTTTGTTACCATCACCCCCATTCAGCTTCTTTATTGAGCTGCATCCACGTGCACGTCTGGGGCACCTGACAGAGCAGGGACGGCTCTGGGAGCGGAGCATGCTGTGGCGACAGGCTGCACCTCGCTCCCCGGCAGCTAGCAGTGCCCCCAGGTTCAAGTCCACAACAGCGCATGGGGCTCAATGACTCATTACTCTGCAAACAGCGTGGTGGCGTCTCCTCCAGATTTCCCACACACGGATCAAAGTTCATGCAGAGCCTCTAACAGGGAACCAAGCAAGAGCTCCACCGGACTACCTCAGTCTGGCTCCTAAAGGGCACTTCATCTTGTCTTCAGCCCACAGAATGCCTAAGCAGAATTTTCAGGAAAAGCTAAGAGAGGAGCTTCCGTCCAAGTGTGACTTTCAAGAGAAAATTCTAGTGCTTCCTCCAATAGCATGACTCATCAGGAAATAGGGAAGAGAGTGCTACAAGCAAGTCCAGCTCCTGAGTATTAGTCATCTCTACTGCTCTTAGCAGTACCTTCCTGCTTTCTCCTCTTCCCCTCATTTAGCCCTTCTTGGCCTCCCCTCTGGTTTGAAATAAGGGTTTACTTGGCCATGGTGATTCCCCACAGAGTTAACAGAAGATGTGACTGAGTCAGTGCTTCCCACTGATCCACTCTGAGGAATTAAATATTGGGGTTGCGACATTTAATGTGAATGAGCCATTCCTGCTGCCGGACAGTCACGGCTGCTGCCACCAATGTGCTTGGCCACACAATTGCCCAACCTGGTTCCTTCGGGGCCATTTGCAGCCTGTGCTATAGTGATCCCTTCAGTAGAAACCTGTGAATTCAACCCTGAACCTGGTCTTACAGAATCAGTCAATCTCTCTCTCTCTCTCTCTCTCTCTCACACACACACACACACACACACACTCACACTCACACACACATTGAACTTGTTCACACCACTTCTGGGAATATATGCCAATCACATCCCTCCCAGTATCCCTGCCCCATCAAATAGGGATTTCACAATAAAAATTTCTGACATTCTGATAAACTGGCATACTACTTGGTACATCATGAACCAGTTAAAATTCCACAGCTATCTTAACTCAGTGCTTTCTGGAGAGCAGTGTTAAAAGAAGATACATAGTTAGGGTTTTAATCCCCTGGGTCTGACATATGAGTTCAGACAACTTATTAAACTTGTACCTGTCTTCACATTTATAAAAAAGAAAGGTAACTCCATGCTTACTGAGTGTAGACACAGAAAGCTAGAATCTTCAATATTACAATATTCCTTTTCCTGGTTCCTTGTTCAGGTTCACTTGCTCTCATACTACAGGAAGTATTTTGAATGGGTGCCATTTAGAAAGAAGTACCTTTACCTGGACCATTACATTACTTGTGTGCTCACTAATGATGCTGTCAGTGGAAGACCACCTTTCCAACCACGACAACCCCTGACGTTGCCACTGGAGCGCACAGAAACCTGCACTCCTGTTCCTGCTCTGACAGTCATTCTTTAGAAGAGAGTGATGTTCAAAATGAGTCGAAACCCAACATGCTTAACCCCCCCTAATTAGTTCTCTAAAACAGAAGGGATGAGGTAGAAGTTGCTGCAGGGAATACCTGTCTTGATTAGTTAGTTCCACAGAAAAGTAATAAACTTTCCAGTCTTAGAGAGTTTACGAAATCTCCACACTTATCTTCTAGAGAGAGCTACAGGATATCCATCTGAGTACCCACATGGCAAAGCCGCTTACTTTCAGGATGAAAAACTGTGATGCTCACAGAGGTTAAATGACTCTGATGCGCAACTGTCTTATCCCAATTCAATACTCCTTCTACCATACGCCACCCCCTCCATTACAGTACTCCAATTAGTCATCACGGAAACCTCATCTATTCTTTGGGTGATGTAATTTGAAAAAGTTTTGGGTATACATAACAATCTTGAACTGAATGAGATCCAGTACAGATGTAATGATAATTACATCTTGCAAAATTTCACAAAGGCAGGCTGAAGCCCAGGAAATGAAGACGCTCTTCAATTCTCAGGACAAGTCTGAGGACAACGCCAAAAACAGAAAGAGAAACAAAACCTGGATCCCCTAACTCCTGGCTTGGGGTTCTTTTCCTGCCCCAGAACCTCTCCATTTACCTTCAAACTCATTTGTCCACTTTACGAATAAGCTACTCACTTATTTTTTCTATCCAAAAAAAGCCTGCTAGCTTTATGTTTTATGTTATTTAAAATATACAATTACTTCAAATGTTTCAAATTATTACTCTAAAAAATGAAGCTCTATCTCACATAAATGCTGCTGCTCTCCTACCGTGACCACTCGCTCTGTTAATAAGTAACATTAATGAAAATAACTTACCAAGAACTGCCAGCTGAATCTTCTTATTTCCAACACCAGGGGCTTTTTTCACTTTGCACTGATACGTGCCAATATCTGACAACTGTAAATTTGTTACATTTATTGATGCATCACCAGATTTGACGTCGCTACTTGTAAAATGTACTCGTCCTTTTAGATCTTCATAGTAGTCATCATAAATTTTGTCACCGGAATATATGATAATCTAAAAGAAAACCAAAATAAGACAGGAAAATAACAACAAAGCAAAACCTGTCTCATCAAATGTGCTCTGGATACACTGTGCTACTATGGGATCCCCCCCAAAAAAAGAATGAGACCACCCATCATGAGGAAACCTATAATTACTCAAAGCAAGATTAAGGAAACGTTAAGATGTCAATGTGATCCTTGAGGACAGTCACACTCTCATTTCCCTGAAACCAAGACCCAATGTGATTAAACAATACAGCCCCGAATGAGAGCTGAGTCAGTGAAACTGGACAAGAACACAGATTTGTGGGCTCCTGTACAATCTATTTCTCAGCTGCCTCAGAGGCTGCAGTATGCACGCCAATCAAGTGTATAAAACTAAGGACACACTACCACCCCTCCCAAAAAAGGGCTTATGATAATTTGCCTGTAAAATCTAACAAAAATCAAAAAAGACATTTTTTGTCTGAACACTAAGTTGGAGAGTTAGTAGTTAATACTTGAGGGTTCTAGACCCTAACAGATAAAAATCCTAAAATAAGCCTCCTAAGACGTGTGCACAGGTGAACAGGACCTGCCACTGAACCTCCTGTGAGTCAGCCAAGGCCCTTTCCTAGTTGCCCTGAGCTTCCTGAGCCAGTCACAGGCTTTAATGGAAATGCTACAGGCCGAATCTAGTGGGAAAAGAAATTCGGTGACTTGGAAGAGAATTATTGGTATACTGGTCACCTCTAACTATAACTAAAATTAATTTAACACACTGGATAATTTTTTCACATTTGCTAACAAAATCCTTCATTCTGGTCATCTGTGACCCAAGGGCCAAAGACCGGTGGTGCCAGCCAAATAATAATCAGAAAACAGACTAGAGTCCACAGCCTGCAAATGATTTTTTTTTTATCCCAGATGTTAATTATGAACAACGGTGCAGTCAGAATAAACGCCCTCTGTAGGAATTTCTTGAGGGCAGGGACTTGGGTTCTTTTCTGTACTGTCACCTCCCTACCATGCTGACCCCACTCTTAATTCACTAAAGATCTTTTATTTACATAGACACTAAGTGTCCGCTTCTAGGAAGCACTCAAATCGAAGTAAATAGTTGAAGGGTCCACAGCTGACTAACTCTGAAAACAGCCATGACTGCATTCACTGCATTTCTTGCCACACCCATGTGTCAATAGCAACCCCAAGAACTCCTCAATGGAGGCTGCCCTGTCTTCCTTGGTATTTAACTGTGGACTCCCTGGAAAGTCTAATCTATTATACTTTCAGTCCCTTGATTTGCTACACACACTGTCGTAGTCTTTAGAAGAGGGCCTGACAAATAAGAGATGTGTCCCCACTGTTAAGTTCATTTTGTAAACTATCTTGGTATTTTCCCACAAAAGCAGTGTTATAAGGGGAAGTTAAGAAATGCGGAACTACGGTTTACCAGGCATTTGATTCCTCTTCACAACCCTGCACGGGGGTGGTACTGTCCACATTTTTCCCTTTAGCTCGAGGAAAGCAGTGGCTCTCACAGATCAACTCGTGCAGAGTCACACAGCTAAGATGCAAACCACATCCCTTTGAGTTGGCTTTATTAACATTTCTACATGACTTGTGGGCTTACGAGATACTTATGCACATGGCATTTCAGTGAATTTTCATTACAGTCTTAAGAGGCAGGTGTCTTTGGTTCCACTTGAGGAAACAGAGGCTCTGAAACATGGGAGGCAGCACAGGATGGTGCAAAGGATAATGAGGTGCAGGGGGCAGGGGGCAGGTCGGGTCAGAGAAACCTGGGTTCAAACAACAGCTGTGATGTTGCCAGCTGTGTGACTCTGGGTGTGTTCCTTCAAATCTCTGGACCTCTGTTTTCTCCTCTTGATGTATAAAACAATAATTCTCATTTTAGAGTGCTGCTTTAAGGCTTGAATATATATAATTTGAGTATATGAAACACCACAGAGCACACAGTGAGGACACAGCACACAGTAACCATCTGCTGACTAGAGAGATCACACGGGGAGGAATGATGGAAATTGCTCCAGCCCAGTCTCCCACCACAGTGCCTGCTACATAAATATATTAAAATAAGGGCTCAGCTAACACATAATGTAGCTAAAGTCTATGAAAGCATTCTCTTCTGCGCCAGTCTCTCCCTAAACCTGATAGCTTTCTTCTGACCTGATTTTACTGTGTTTTACACTATGAGGTTAGTTTTTTGACCCATAAGTCCTGTGGGAAGCAAGGCTGTTTGTCTCCCACTCAACAAAGACTTCAGGTCCTCCTCCCATGAAGGGACACACATGACTACAGACACACATTGGGCTTCTTGGTCTCTAGAAGCACCTGGTTATGGCTTCACTCATAACTCTTACGCTAGAGGCATTTAACACCTGCCCTCTCTATCCATTCATCTTAACCATGAGTGGAGTCCTAGACTTGAAAGGGAGATGGACCCTGCACTGCCAAGGGCATGAGGGTACACAGGACCTCAGATAGAAGCCCGTGGTCTGGGTGCTGGCCCTGCTATGGAAAGGGTGGGAGTGGGAAGAGCAAGGCAAGGAAGGAGGGAACACGGCATCTGGGCTGAGCAGACAGAGTGAGTCCATTCCCATTTATTTTGCTTAGGGAGACAGAAGGAGTTTCCATGAGCAGAATCAGGGCAAAGGTATGCCCTTGGAGGGTGTGGCCTTAGTCATTCTCAACTTGGGAAAGCACCTTAATTATTTCCTTTACAATCACATCATGGGCAAACTGTCTGAAAACATGCCAATAACAATAATTATTTAACTGCACTGTTCAGCCATTAAATGGCTGAATAACCCCTTCTTTTATATGGACCATAAGTAAAAATAAAATTTCTCTTCTAAATATATATGTACACACACATATATGTACACATACATATGTACACACATACACAGTTGATTCTCAAACAACATGGGCGTGAGGAGTACCAACACCCACACCCCTGTTAAAAATTTCCACATAACTTTTGACTGCCCCAAAACTTAACAGCTAATAGCCTACTGCTGACTGGGAAGCCTTACCTATAACAGAAACAGTCAATTAGCACATATTTTGTATGTTATATGTATTACATAGTGTATTCTTACAATAAGTAAGCTAAAGAAAATGTTATTGCCCGGCTGGTGTAGCTCAGTGGATTGAGTGCGGGCTGGGAACCAGAGGGTCCCAGTTCGATTCCCAGTCAGGGCACATGCCTGGGTTGTGGGCCAGGTCCCCAGTGAGGGCCATGTGAGAGGCAACCATACATTGCTCTTTTTCCCTCCCTTCTCCTCTCTCTGAAAATAAATAAATAAATAAAATCTTAAAAAAAAAAAAGAAAGAAAATGTTATTAAGAAAATCATAAGGAAGAGAAAATACATTTAGGACATTTATTGAAAAAAATACACATATAAGTGGACCTGCGCAGTTCAAACTTGGGCTGTTCAAGATTCAGCTGAATTACCATATTCCTCTAATATGTGGACTTATTTTTCTCTCCCTGATCTAATATAATTTATTAACATTGATTTTATTTTTAATTAAATGTGTCAGATGAAGCTAATGTGCAACATTCTAAACTAAGTAAAATATTATGGTACAATTAAAAGGCAAAGGATGATATACATAGAGAGAGAAATGAGATTATTGGGCAATTTTCCTCCTTTGTGCTACTTTTTTTTTTCAGATTTTATTTATTCATTTTTAGAAAGAAAGGAAAAGAAGGAGAATGAGAGGGAAAGAAACATCAATGTGTGGTTGTCTCCCGTGCGCCCTGTACCAGGGACCTGCCTACAACCCAGGCATGTGCCCTGACTGGGAATCGAACTGGCGACCCTTTGGTTCTCAGCCCATGCTCAATCCACTGAGCTACACCAGCCAGGGCCTTTGTGCTACTTTTGACGTTCCAAGTTTTCTACATTAGGCTCTTAATACTTCGTAATTTAAAAATTTTCTGTAACAATATTTTGATATTTAATTTTTTAAATTAGTACTAAATGTTTCATAAATTGCTGTTTTGCTAGGGACACTTTGCTTTGCTTTTAAAGAAATTCATTATACAGGATATTTACCTGAAATAATACAGAGAACAGACTTTGCAACGGTATGTAACTGTGCTGCGCACCATTATACTTGATGACTCTTGACTCTTTTACTGGTATCGGAATCCTTGTGTTAAAGCTAAAATTCAATTCTACCAAGTTTTCAAAAGTCTAGCTTACTCGCTGTCCCCTAACACGTATTATGCATATTTCTGCCACACTGTCATGTTTGCTCTACAACTTTCTGACTCACCCACACTTTACAAACCAGCTTTTCAGAAGGTTCATGAGTCATGTCCCACACACCTATGTGGTCAGCACAGTGATGGACACTGAAGACAAGTTCCAGAAACATCTCCTGAGCGAGCGAGCACTCAGCAAACTTACCACTTGATCCACCTTCTGATTATCAGCTGGTGATAGCAGCCATTCAATGTCCAACGGCCCCTGGTCTTCCGGACTCTGGGTGAATTTGCATGGCAAATAGGCAGTTTCCCCTTTGGCCTTTTCAATCATGTGTTCAGGACTGGTGATACTCAAACTGCTGGTCACATCTAGGAAAAAAAACACGCACATGGACTAAACGTGTGCACACTCGGCGCACCCAGCCTGTTCAGATGGAACGCAGGATGTGGTGGAAACAGGATGTGACTTGGGACCAGAGTAGGAGAGTTCAAATTCAATGGTGCCGGTTTTTAGTTTGTGCCTTTGTAAAATTAGAATGACAATATATTATTCAATAAAATTTCCTTGCAGAGCACTGTGAACTTGCCAACTTTATAAGAATGTACGTTTCTATGTGTACAGGGTGCTTTATCTCCAAGCAGATGTTTAAAACTGAACTAAGCTAGAGTCTCTGAAAGGCCAGTTGTGTTGCACCAGTTCAAGGCCACATCATTTACGCCTGCCTCTGTGCCACAAACGCACTGGGAAGTCCTCACTGCTGGCACGCATGCTGATGCATTTTGACATGTTTTGGTGCCAAGACTTCTTTAATTCTAAATTTTTATTAAATTTGATTCTGTAACTTTTATTAAATGCTTTAAAATATTTCTAAGCTAAGAAGTAGATCTGAGGAGTTCTCATCACAAGAAAATAAAACCTTTTTCTTTTCTTTGTGTGTGTGTGTATGTGTCTGTATGAGCTGATGGATGTTAACCAAACTTATTGTGGTGATTATTTCACAATATGCACAATCAAATTATGCTGAACATCTTCAACTTATACAATGCTGTATGTCAACTACACCTCAGTAGAACTGGGAAAAAGTTATATAGTTCTAAGCAATAAATTTTGATGACAATTCAAAAAAGGGTAAACTTGTCAATTTATACAATTTAAATTTACCAAATAGTGGATATCAATATTACCTTTAAGATATTTCCTTCATCCCTTTCTATTATCCTTCTGAAAAAGTCAGTCATATTTATTATATTTTAAAAAAATACATCTTAAAATCCCCACATTCTGTAATGTGTATAACACTTCCATTTAGATCACACTTAAACCAGAAAATTAATGCTAAATAGCAATACTTGAAAAATATGTAAAAGGCAAAATAAAGATGTCCTGAGTCCCAAACAAAAATTCCAAGATACTCTTCTGATTGAGTTTGTCAAAAAGAGATGGCTTAGTCCCACTGAGACATTATTAGAACTAAAACAAATCTCCTTCTTCTTGACTTGGGGTGGTAAACACACAATACAACAGACAGATGATGTATTATACCCTTGAAAGCTATATAATTGTATTAACCAATGTCACCCTAATACATTTAATAAAAAAGGAAAAAATTAAAATAAGAAGTCTCTTGGCTGCTAGTGGTTTACAACAAAACTATTATCTTTTATATGCCTAAAAGGTAAAAATAACCTGTGAGCAAAATGGCACCATTTCTTGATCTATATAAGAGTAAAAACACCATTTAATCAATTCACATCTTGTTTTTCAAAAAAAAAAGCAATTTTGTTCATATCTCTTTACACATAAACATGGGTCTGTTCATACATTCTACGAGAAGACTCAAGTTTCAACAAGCTAACTTGGTATAAAATGAAGATTTAGTCTATAAATGAACTATCACACAAAACTTAATTTTTTTTACTATTTACACCATAAAATTTGCATAGCACTTTTAGATGATATTTTCTTATGTATAATTCAAATATCTAATGTATGCAGAACCAAAGTTTCAACTAAACAGCAGGTTTCAGCAACACCAACTTCCAGGGCTGGACAGTGACCAGGAAGAGGCCGGAAGCACTAAGATGACGGTACACAGATTCTGGCTCTCTCCCTTCTCTTCCTCTTCTCGCACCATAAAAATAAAAGCAGTAGAGAAAAATTTAGAGTAAGTAAATCCAAATCCTAATTCTCCATAACAAATTTGGACAGAAGAAACCAAAATGAAAAATTAGGTTGTTAGCCACCCCACGGTCCTTCCGGTTAGCACACGGACTACCACTTGCAATAAAATGGTAACGGCCCTGGCTGGGTGGCTCAGTTGGTAAAGTATCCTCCCATAATCCCAAAGGTTGTGGGTTCAATCCTTGGTCAGGCTAAGTGCGGGAGGCAACTGATCAATGTTCTCTCTCACAGCAATGTTTCTCTTCCTTTCTCTCTTTCTCTAAAAGCAATAAGCATATCCTTGGGTGAGGATTTAAAGAAAAAAAGTTAATAAAGTTGAAGCCAAAAGATGGAAAATGAAAGCGAAGCTAAGTTACAGTCAAGACCATTTACATTCAAGCACCATCCTAAGCTTCTAATCACACTTCAGTGCACTCTAAACAGCTGACTAAAACTGGACACAGACTCTCCGCTCCCTTAAACCAGGGGCTGGCCTGTTGGCCAAGAGAACACAGCGTGAGTGCTGCTACTCTGCGACTAGGCCTCATGAGGCCTTACCACTCCGGCCCTCTCCCGCCCCTGCCACCCAAGGAACAGACCACATGGAAGAGAACGGATGTGTCTGACCAACAGCTGCAACTGCCCAATATGCAGCCTCCCTAGCACCTCCCCCTACACACAGTCCAGCCAGCTGTCTACAGGCCATGAGCCCAGATATGTCCCTCGAAGTCTGGACTAAACCAGCCACCCACAGAATCAGGAACTAACATGTATTTTTATTTTAAGTCTCTATAGTTTGGGTTACACAGCAAAGATTGATGATACACCATCCAAATCCACCTATTCAACCCAAATGGACAACGTAATATTGCCCCCAAAAAGTCCATTCTGCTCCAATCTGCATTTCATATCCATATTTCTTTCTACTTAAAATTACACGATATGATATTTATGTAATCTCGTGTCTCTCCTGAACTAATATTCAATCCTCTGAATACATACTTTATATCGTTTGTAATAAACTCAGTTCCATTTATACCTCATTCCCCAAGGTAGCATTCTTCTACTTCTCCAGTCTACAGTGACTTTTGTTTTTCTACAAATGCTCACAGTATGTACTTTATTTTCTGCTATCTGTATCACCCTTTTTACCTTAGCATATACTGTTCTGGAGATTTTTCTTTTATAAATTTTAATGTGAAGTTGACTAAGGTAAGCTCCATGGTTTTGTCACAGCTTCTAGATATTGATGAGCTTACCTTCTGCCCATACTACCTACATTGTTTTTTTATTTTTTAAAAGATTTTATTTCTTTATTCTTAAAGAGGGGAAGGGAGGGCAAAAGAGAGGGAGAGAACCATCAATGTTGGTTGCCTCTCTTGCACCCCCTACTGGAGACCTGGCCTGCAACCCACACATGTGCTCTGACTGGGAATTGAACCAGCGACTCTTTGGTTCACAGGCCAGTGCTCAACCCACTGAGCCATACCAAACAGAGCTACCTTGTTTTGTTTTGCTTTAAATGCTGATTTACACCCTGGCTGGTGTAGCTCAGTGATTTGAGCATGGGCTGCGAACCAAAGGGTCGACAGTTCGATTCCTAGTCAGGGCACATGCCTGGGTTGCAGGCCAGGTCCCCAGTGGGTGCCACGTGAGAAACAACCACACACTGATGTTTCTCTCCCTCTCTTTCTCCCTCCCTTCCCTTCTGTCTAAAAATGAATAAATAAAATCTTTAAAACAAAAGGCTGATTTACCATTAAACCATTATTAGCTCCATTAGAGTTGTGGGTGCCTCTATGTCTTGTTGTGGGTGCTTCTATGTCCTGTTGTAGTTCCTTGCACATTAGTAAAAAAGAATTAGTGACTAGATTATAAATTTGATCAATTTCAGAAATGCTGAAAGAGCATTAATTTGTCAGCTTCAGATTACTCCTGCTACTTGAAGATCTCCTTTCTATAGCTACCATGATTTCTCACCTGTATTTAATTGATCTCGGTAGTCATACTTTATTTATTAGGTAAAATAAAAACAATCTGAGTATACTCCAGAATGAAAACTCCACTCCAAAATGAATATAGGCATAGCCCCAAAATATGGGGGTAAGGATGAGAATGAAAATTTGCTATTAAAAAAACAATTAAAAGTTTCTGATTACTCTGTACTTTAGGGTTTTTATTTTGTAAAAATCAAACTAAAAACCTTAATGACAAAAGATATCTAAATGAGTCTAAATTCAAACCCTAATCCTGCTCTCAATACTTCTACCTATGCAGTCATTAGAATAAAAGACAACTTAGTTTACATAATAGTATCCTTCATTCTTAGTTGATAGATAAAACTTACTTTTATCTTTAAAAAAGTACCTTAAAAAAAGTTACATATGTATAAAACTAACCTGGAAAGATATATACCAAACTGTTAACAGCAGATATTTTTTTGAGAACTGAGATTTTTAAGGTGGTTGCCCATTCTTGCTTTATACTGAGGAGTTCTTAATGTGTATAGTGCTAAAGAAATTTTAAGCAGACTTTTAAATGGCTTTCAGTGTGTCTTTTCCAAAAAATGTTTAAAACATTCAACTGCTCTTCACTGTATTACACTGGAAAAGAATTAAAATCTCAAGGTCATACCAAGTAGTTATGTGGTTTCCTAGCAACAACGAAGGGGCCTCTTTGCCCAGAGGCAGCTTTGCAAGTGTTGATGTATGCAACATTACACTGTAGAAGCCAACAAGCACTTTTTAAAAATTTTATCAATATTTTTCAATTACAGTTGACATTCCATATTATTTTGTATTAGTTTCAGGAGTCCGGCATAGTGGTTAGACAATCACATACTTCACCGTGATTGCCCCGATATTTCAAGTACCCACCTCACACCATACACAGTTATTACAGTATCATTGACTGTAGTCAAAAGGCAAACATTTGGTATCCTTGACGTGTCTCTGGGAATTCTTACCTAATCTATTGATGAGGCAAGCTGAATGATAATGTAAATTGCAGAATCAAACAGAGTCTGAACATTAATCAAATAACAAATCTCTTTATAACTTTATTCAGACTTACATTCAGAGTATGACAAAATACGTAGCACATTACCAATGAGCACTTGCAGGGTGCACGTAAGGGCTCAGCACTGGATGATATGAATAAACAAAACAACTATGCCCCGTTTTGGCACACATCCCATTTGGGCAGAGCCTGAAATAACATTGCCCAATTCCAAATCATTGGATCCGTCAAGTGTCTTTTCCACCCAGTCTGACTTCTATCTGAGCATCAAAATGATGAGTTCATCAATGCGTTTTTTCAGTCCTGTATGTCATCCATCTACTACTAAGGCTTCAGATATGTTTCTACCCTGAGAATGGAGAACTGGGGACCATGGAAAACACTAACTACAGCTGGAGAAAGAAGCCAATGCTTGAAACAGATACCTGCCTTGATTTCTGTAATATTATTTTTGAGTCTAAGCTACATTTTGCTGGGATGGTCTTCAGCTTTCTTGTTTCCCCTTATGGCAATCTGAAAATCATAGAAAGTGCTCATGAAACTTTGCGATCGGTTCAAAAAAAGGGAGAAGTAAACATGTGAGAACTCTTAATAATTTGTTGAGCGAGGAAAGCCTTAGAGAAAAAGAGAGGAGAATCACAAAAACTATGATGGAAAAAAGAGACTTAAGTACATGAAATATTTTAGGTTAGAGAAACAACACACACTTGCTGAAGGAAGGTTTTCTGTTACTCTATCACTGAGGAAACAAACAAAAGAATGCTTTGAAATATGTTTTCTGTGTATTTACCTACACTGACAGAAAAATGTGATGTCTGACCAGCGATGGCATGTGCGCAGGGATTTTAAAACCATGTCCATGTGTAGAATGCAAGGGGCGACAGGTGAGGTCTTTCTTACCTTGTACCCACAGTGAGTATTTCACATCTGATTTTGAAGCCAAAGACCATGATACCTGATTGCCACTGGTTTCCTTTAGCAAAGCAAGATTTCAGCTACTCAGCTAATAGGTACAAAATAAAAATATCACAGGCACAAGTACCTGGGGAAGAGAATCTACCAGAGATGAAAGATGATCCACTTGAAAACAGTGGAGAAAAATTAAGTTGTAATGTGGCTAAAAGCAGGTGAAAATAAAGTAAGACTGTTACCTCTTATAGATGGAACTGTATGGGTGAAAGTGTTCTGGAGGCCTGCGGCCAATCATACAAGGAGATCAAAGCAATCAGAGAAAGCACTGGGCAGGGGCGGAGAGGGGGGGTGAGAAGTGAAGTCCCTGTTTGAGGAGCACTTGAGCTTGTGCATGCCTTGAGGGTCTGAAATGTCCACTTCCTCCCTGAGATCACCTCCAACCATTATCTACGGACCTACCTTTCACTTCCACTCCAAGGGTTTCCCTGATCCCCGCAGGCAGTCAGCGGTAACTGCTTTCCCCTATCACACAAGCTCTGTTGTAGACAGCTGTTTACATGCCCCTGCCCTGAAGCACAGAGATCACTTGACAGATTTTTAGGGCATTATCTCTGGAGGGGAGGTTCCTAACCTTGTTTAGTAAGCCCTTCTGACCTGTGGTTAACCGCTAAACTGCAAGCAGAGGGAGGGCGGGCACTCGATGGAGGGAAAGTGAAGGAGCTCTTGAAAGAAGCGTAGTGATGTGAGAGAAGACCACAGACCTTGGGGGCACAGCACGGAGAGGGGGGCCAGGGAAGAGGAGATACAGCTCAGAGGGAGGTGAGCAAGCCTGTCATGTGCTAATGAGAACAGAGGATTCGTTATTATTTTAATATCCACATTACAGGAAATGTTAGCAAATCTGGTAAGAATTTGCTAACACTTTATTGCAATTTTATAAACGATTACGTTAACAAGAGAGAAATATGACACTAAGAAAAATGTTTATGTGTGAATATTCTAAACAACCTACAACCTCACAACCTATGGTGGCCTATCTTTTGGCTATCTCTAGAACAACATGAAGCAGAAAACTATACAAACTGAAGTGTGGTTTCTCAAAATATCTGGAGTCATTCCAAAGATACTAACAAAAAAAGAAAGAAAAGAAAAATTAGAATGAAAATAACAATTTAAGACCTAAAGTCCTGTATATTTCTTTGTTTTCTTAGAAAGTTGTATATTATGATCTTAATGTCAGTTGTGATAAAAAACTGATTTGATATTGAGAATTTTGAGAAATGTCAAAGAATGTCATAAGGATTTACTATTTTAAATAGGACATATTCATTTGGATTGTTGAGTTCGGATCATAGAATATAGGAAACTTATAGAAAAACACAACAGTAAAGGTACTGGCATAAAAACAGACCTATAGCCCTGGCTGGTGTAGCTCAGGATTGAGCGCGGGCTGGGAACCAGAGGGTCCCGGTTCGATTCCCAGTCAGGGCACATGCCTGGGTTGCAGGCCAGGTCCCCAGTGAGGGCCATGTGAGGAGCAACCATACATTGCTGTTTCTCTCCCTCTCTGTCTCCCTCCCTTCCCCCCTCTCTCTAAAAATAAATAAATAAAATCTTAAAAAAAAAAAAAAAAAACAGACTATAGATCAACGGAACAGAATAAAAATCCCAGAAATAACCTCATGCTTTTATAGTCAATATGTGACAAAGGAGGCAAAAACATACAATGGGGTAAAGATAGTCTATCTAAATAAATGGTGTTGGGAAAATTGGACAGATATGTGTAAAAGAGGGGGATTAGAGAGAGAGAGAGAGAGAGAGAAAGAGACTAGACCACCTTATCACACCATACACACGAATAAACTCAAGTCCTGGCTGATGAGTCTCAGTGGATGGAGTGGCAGCCTGAGAACTAAAGGATCGCCAGTTTGATTCCCAGTCAGGGCACATACCTGAGTTGCAGGCCAGGCCCCCAGTAGGGGGCGCGCGAGAGGCAACCACACATTGATGTTTCCCTCTCTTCCTTCCTTCCCCTCTCTCTAAAAAATAAAATCTTAAAAAAAAAACCCAACTCAAATGTATTAAAGACTTAAAAGTAAAATAAATCATAAAAACCATAAAAATCCTAGAAGAAAACAGGCAGTAAAATCTCATACATTTCTCATAACAATATTTTTTCTGATATATCTCCTTGGATAAGGAAAACAAACAAACAAATAAAAAACAAGCAAATGGGACTACATCGAACTAAAGAGTGTTTGCACAGTGAAGGAGACCATCAGCAGAAAGAAAAGACAACCCACTGCATGGAAGAAATATTTGCCGATACATCTGATAAGGGATTAATATCCAAAATTTGTAAGGAACTTATAAAACTTAACACCAAAAAAACAAACAACTGAACTAAAAATTGGACAAAAAACCTGAATAGACCCTTCTGCAAAGAGGACATACAGATAGATGGCCAATAGACAAATGAAAGGATGTGCATGTCACAAATCAGATAAATGCAAATTAAAAGCACAATGAGATATTGCCTCACACTTGCAGAATGGCTGCCATCAATAAACCAACAAACAAGTCTTGGTGAAGATGTGGAGAAGTGGAAAATTCATGCACTGCTGATGGGGATGTATGCTGATGCACACGCTGGAAAGCAGTATGGAGTTACCTCAAAAAATTAAAAATGGTACTGTCTTACAACACAGCAATTCCACTTCTGGGAATTTATTTGAAGAAACCTGAAACACTAACTCGAAAAAATATATACATCCCTATGTTTGTTGCAGTGTTATTTAAAGTAGCCAAGACGTGGAAGCAGCCCAAATGTCCATCAGTGGATAAAAAGGTAGTATTCTATTTAGACAGTGGAACACTACTGGGCTGTAAAAAAGGAAATCTTACCCTTCGCGACATCATGGATGGACCTGAAGAGCATTATGCTAGATGAAATAAGCCAGAAAAAGACAAGTACCATATGATCTCACTCATATGTGGAATCTAATGACCAAAATGAACTAACAAACAAAATAGAGACAGACTCACAGACAGAGGGTAGGCTGACAACTGTTGGGAAGGGAGCTGGGGGCCTGGGGTGGGGCGGAGGGATTGAGCAAAAAAGAAAATATTCGTGGACATGGACAACAGTGTGCTGACTACTGGTGGGAAGGGAGTAGGGGAGGTGAAGGAGGATATAGGGAGATAAGTGGTGATGGACGGAGACTTGACTTGTATGGGGAACACACGATACAGTGGACAGATGGTGTGTTGTAGAACTGTGCACCTGAAACCTATATAATTTTGTCAACCACTGTCACCCCAATAAATCCAATAAAAGGAAAAGAATAAGATCCATGAGAATAGCAAATAAACACAATAGTAAAAATTTTTTTTCTCTATTTGAATAACCCTATCTTTTTTTAAAAATAACTTCGAGGTCTTCCTTGAGGGCAGTAACTTATTTTCATGATTAATTCAAATAGTTTTAACTGTTAATATTAAAATGATGTATGGATAACATTTTCTAGACTTACATTTTTTGTTTGTAACATATTTGCAGTTTTTTTGTGTTTGAAATGCATTAGTTTCAATTTTACAAATTTTGTACATATTCTGTATTCTTTAGAATAAAATACTAGATTGTATATTATATTCTATATTATGCAAAATAAATGTCGACATACAAACAAAACCAAAAACACAATGGTAAAAAATGATCCACTAGAGCAATGTTAAGAAATAAAATGGCAAATCAGAAACTGGTATGTTTATGAATTGGGACTAGTATAATTTGGTTGTGTGTTTGATAAACATTGCAGAAGTCAGCATTGACAAGCAAATCACTGGGATATTTCAAGCCCTGCTCAGAAATGCAGCCACCATGTTACTGGGATCATTTCCTTTCTCTCTTCACCAGATAGTAACTCCAAAACTCCAACCTGTGCTAACTTCATTCTTACCAAGAAGTACTCTTGAGATTAGCAATATTTAAAAAGTCATCTAAATAATGAGTGTTTCTGGAAAGCAAAAGGTAAGACACTTTAAATATGTTAATATTAGTTAACGACTCCAAATAGACTTTACTATTGCTGGGGTATTAAAGAAAATGCTTAAGAAAGGTATAAATTACCATTTTTGGCTGTGGATAATGCACATCCACATTTTTGTGCATATTATGCACAGGATTATCATACCCATTAATGTACCCCTGGCATGTAATCATTATACCCAGGCATAAGGCGCATCCTTACTTTTCCCTCAAAAATTTGGGCAAAAAGTGCACATTATACACAGCAAAATGTGGTAGGCTCTTTGCTGTCTAGAAGTTAACTTCAGAGTGTGCTACTCAGTACAGTACGTTAACACGTATGTAGAAATAAATTAATAACAATGAGAAATTACGTTAAATATACTTATTTGATTTTCTATGATTTTTAAAAAATATATAAATTCCCAGATCTCTACCTACAAAAAGTAATTAAAAAGAAGGCATCCAGGAAATAAACTGAGATGGAAACCATCACCTTAACAATAAATAGTAACTAGTAGTGATTGAGTACTTATTGTGTGACATGTACTTTTCAAAGTACTTCAAATACGTCAATTCTTTCAACTCTCATGACAGCTCTGAGGGAGGTACTAGTATTATCCCTATTATAAAATGAAGGAACAGACACTGAAAGGTATTCAAACTGCTAAACAGAGCAAGATAGAAATGTAGGTGGCCAGACTCCCAAGCCAGAATCATCCTGTAACTAACAGTCTGGCAGTAAACACCTAGGGGCATGGAGATTTCATTTTAAAAATCACTATAGCCCTGACTGATGTGGGTTGGTTGGGCATAATCCCACAAAGCAAAAGGCCACTGGTTCGATTCCTCGTCAGGGCACATGGCCAGGTTGCAGGTTCAGTTAGGAGTCAGGTGCATACAAGAGGAAACTCCATAGATGGTTCTCTCTCACATCAATGTTTCTCTTCTTCTCTTTGTCCCTCCATTTTCCTCTCTCTAAAAATAAATATGCTCTTTTTAAAAAATCACTATAAAACACAGTATGTTATTAGATTCCATTCCAATCACCATGGTGGATGTGGGTTTGGAATTTATACTAATCTCCTTTACTAAATATCTAAGGAGACAACATTTTAGGTAGCACATGGTTCAGGAGTTTGGGTGAACTTTTTTGTAATAGAGAAATAAATACCAGACAAGGAATCTGTTGTCACGTTTTTCACAAGAAAGGCTTGATCATTTTGGACACGTTGCTTCTCTAGGGCTCAAACATAAATTAAGGGTGTGCAATTGAATTATCTTTTGCACATCTAAATATGTCCTGAAGTTAGACCATTAATAACTCAACCAACAAGAAGCCTTCCCCTCCCCTCCGCGCATACCTCAAAGGCAGTAGCAGCAGTTCTCCAAGTGAACTCCCCTCACAAGCAGACGTTTCTGAAACAGTTGCATACTGAATTATGGACGCCATTCTGCCCATTAACAGCATGGACTCTAAAGTCAGATCTGGGTTCAAATTCAAACTGAGCTAACTGCTGGGCCACTGGCAAGTTTCTAGCCTTTTTAAGTTTTTTTTTTTAAATTTTATTTATTTATTTTTAGAGAGAGGGGAAGGGAGGGAGAAAGAGAGAGAGAGAGAGAGAGAGAGGGAAACATCAATGTGCGGTTACCTCTTGCACGCCCCCTACTGGGGACCTGGCCCACAACCCAGGCATGCACCCTGATTGGGAATCCAATCCACAATGCTTTGGTTCACAGGCTGGTGCTCAAACCACTGAGTCACACCAGCCAGGGCAGAATCTGTTACGTAAATAAGTGACACTGAAATGTATCTACTAGGTTTGGCAATCAGAACATCATCGGTCACCTAGGCCTAACCTGACTTAGTGAAGGCTTTGTGGGTAGGGGCAAGGGACATATCTGACTACAGAGGTGAGGTTGATGATTAAAGACAGAAGTGACTAATTATTGTTTTTGAGGAACTTTTGAGGCTGTCAAGGACAGGAGAAAATTAGTGAACTGTGATGTGTGGTCAAGGAAAAGAAGTTTTTTCTAAAATAAGAAATATAGAGCATGTCTGAAGCCACAAGGCACCTTATGTCATCCTTACATCACTTTAATGCCATCTATATATCATTTTAATTCTCTGTCCCTGAGACTCTCACGTATATGGGGCCTCTGTCTCTCTCACATGTGGGGCTTCTGTGCATACATATGTATTAAATTTGGTTTTGTCTTGTTAATCTGTCTCAGGTGGATATAATTGTGAAACCAGCCTAAAGAACCTTGAGGACAGAGGAAAGTTTCCTTCTCCCCCACAGTGGCAAGGCATTTCTTGGTCAGTGTGGAGAAGAAACCAGAATTCTGGTATAAGCAGGAGACTCGAGGACCCAAGGTGGAGGGGGAAATGGTCTGCAGAAGTCAGTGGGGCCCCAAGAGAACAGCCGGAAAACCGTGTTTTTATACTGCATAGCACATCTGATCTTGCTAGCGTACTTAGCTAGTTATTAACAAAGGAAGAAAGCAAAGGGAATCAGACATCTTTAAGCCTCATAAATTAGGGAGCTGAATCAGATATTAAGCCTAATCTACTAGGGAGCTGAACTGGACAACAAGCCTGCTTCACTAGGAAGTTGAAGCATTCACAGGCTCCCCAGAAAGCTGCCACATTCTCCACCCTCAGGACTTAATCCCAAAGCAGACAGGGAAAATCTCCCCAGAACTGCTGGCCAGTACTGGGGTTACTGGGAGTGGGGTGGGATTTCTTTGCTGGGCATATGCGCAGTGGAAACCAAGATGGTGCAGGGGAGTCCTTCTACCTTGAGGCCGGGCAGTAGGAGCCAAAAGGGTGATGTAAAGGGGCAGGGCCTGGCCTAGGAAAAGGATCCAACTGGATGAGGTCCTGAAACCCACGAGGTCTAGGAGAGGGACTGGTTGAGGGGAGGGCCCAACACAAGCCCAGGGGGAAAAGCCAGGAAGGAAGGAAGTATATTGGGTACTCTGGAAGAGAGCTCACTAGTTCGGGAAAACCAAGAAAATATGTGGAGGACTATCAGGAATCCCAGAGCACTTGCTGCTAGAGCCTACATGCCCTCTACACCCCTGAGGTTGTATTATTTCCCTTCATTCCAATAAATCTTACCACTATGTTTAAAGTTCCACTATGCACGTGCCCTTTGCAATTCATTTCTCGGGTCACCACAAGAACCCATTTTCGCCGGCAACCATCTGACCCCTGCCCTGTTCTGCAGACTCCTTCCTCCAGAGGGAAGCTTGCTGACGGTACTGCAATGATGTCTGCCTCAGATCTCCCAAAGCACTTACTTCAACGCTGTGTCCATGTGTATACATTACGTATTTACCTGCAAACTTCATCCACAGAGACTGAGGTACTCTATAAGAAATATTTAATATATAATTTGTAAATCAGGGCCAGGGAAAATATAAATTTTAATTGAAAGCCAGACAAGTGGAGTTAAGAATGTGAACACGCAGACAGATTTTAAGCATTTGTTGTATTGGATTAAGGTCTCCACCCCTTTCCACTCCTCTCACTCATCCCAGGAAAGCATTAAAATTTCAATTCTGATCAAAATTAATTCTCAGCCTTTTTGCAATCTGTGTGGTATATTACCTTCCCTGCATTCTCCAATACACAGATGCTGCTATTTTCAAAATTCTCTGGCAAAACAAATTCAAATACAGTATTATACATTATGGGCAAAACAGATCTGTTGTCATGGGGAATATTTTCCCCGCCTTCATAGAATAATCCATATCATTCCATTTTAAGAAATCTGCCTTTTCTTCCTTACTCGTGAAAATCTCAGGCTCTCTTCCTTGAATTAGCATGAGACAGGAACAGTGAGTGACCGAGTACTTGGTGCAAAAAAAAGAAAAAGACTTAGGTAAAGATGAGATCACAGAAAACAGACATAATAGCAATAGAGTAAATAATGCTATCTCTCTATGGGAAATCCCAAAGTTAAAAAAAGGGTTAATTACAATTCCATCCCTATTCTCTGAAAAAATTCATTTATTCATCCAAAGGCCAGTTAAAAATGTGATTTCTGTGAACATATATTTTTTTCTGCTTTATACCTAAAATGTAAATGCATACAACTGATGAATAAGGACAGCTGATATAATTTTGTATATAAGTTACAAATGCTCTGATAATTACAAGAAACTAAGTAAGAAACAAGAGACGTTATTTAGCTCATTGCCAACAGGAACCACATGTAATATAAATAATCACCTTTGAGTTAAAATCCCAGCAGAGCATTTCCAAAGGCAGGTCTCATTTGACAAAGCTATTCTGACAGCACACCCCACTCATGCTTGTTCTCAGTTAGTCGGATGTTCTGATACTAGTTATGGCAGGTAACCGGAGCTAATGCTGCAAGTTCTAGACCCATGCTGACGAACAGAGTAGCTGCTAGCCACATATGGCTACCGAGCACTCGAAATGTGGCTAGTGCAAATTGAGATGTGCAGTAGGTCAAATATTCACCAGAACTCTAAGACTTAGCATAAAAGTTAATCTCATTCATGTTTACTTTGACCACATATGGAAATATTTGTTTATTTTGGGTTAAACAAAATATATTCTTGAAAATCTAGACTGTCTCCCACCTCTGGCCTCAATATTCCTTCCAGGTGTATCTGTTGGGGGCTGAGGGGGAGCCCGAGAGCTCCAATTCCACCTGAACCCCACCGCTCATACAACACCTGCAGATCTGCTTAAGGCAGGCCAGAAAAAATTTAATAAAAAGATTAATATAAAGTGTTATTCCTACCCCAAGGTTGTCAGGAGAGTGGATTCACATGAGATGCGTGTGAAATTGTCTTAAAAAAAAATAAGGTGAGGTCACTTTTCTAGTCCAGAGTTACCACTTCATTCCAGAAGTATCAGATTTCACACTGTACTACCAAGTAGGTTAGAAAGTCTTCTCCACTCTTGCCAGAGAACTACCCAACACAAAACACTCGAAAGTTTTTGTCTGGTCTATTAGAGAAAACACCCAAGGGAACTGTCTGGTATTCAAGAGTTCAAAGCACTCTGCATTGGGGAATCAGAGAGACTAAGCAGGGTCAGGTAGAGTCACTGTAAGGATGTAACAAAGATGTGGCTGGACACATTTGGTTCACTGTATCTGAATGTTCCTAGAGATTCCTTGAGAGCACTTCATCCTTCCTTTGGACAAACCTATAAAACTCACAAAGAACATACATCTACCCGTGACTTTCAACCTTTTTCATCTCATGGCACACATAAACTAATTACTAAAATTCTGTAGCACATCAAAAAATATATTTTTCGTCAACGTGACGATAAAAAAAAAGGTATAACTCATTTACACCAGATGGCTATTGTTGTGTTGGCTGTTGTCTTTTTTCTTTTTTTAATTTGAAAATCTAAGTTAATAGAGGTCAGTGACCCTGACTAAATAGGTATTACACGTTTTAAAAATTTCTTCACAAAATCTATACATACTTTTAGCTCTTGGAAGTAAATGCAAATAGTCATTCCCATTCCAACTGATACAGTATCTTCAAAAGAATGAAAGTAATTTAACAGTTTCCAAAGAAAGCTGCATTGTCTCAGTATGTATAAACACAGGTTTATTTGACTGTTAATCCTTTTTCTCGCAACTATCAAAGGACAAACTAAACCAGGCCACCGCTCTCACACCTGCCCTAAAAATAGACTTACTATCTCCTTCCATTTGTGGACAGGTTGCAATAGCCTTTTCTTCCAAGAGCACCCTAACAATTAAAATGCATTGCAAGTACTGCTGAGTCAAGTTAAGGCCTTTAAGGCTTAAACTCTAATCAGCTAACTGTTAGAAACCAGAAGGAGTGAGTCAATGAGGTGAGGAAAGAAAGCCTCAGAAAAGGCCAGTGGGAGACCACGAAAGAGATAAAGTATCTCTTTAAGTCACAATTTTGTCACTGAATGTAGAAATATTTTTTTAAAGATTTTATTTATTTATTTTAGAGAGAGGAGAGAAGGGAGGGAGACAGAGAGGGAGAGAAATATCAATGTACGGTTGCCTCTCACATGGCCCTCACTGGGGACCCGGCCCGCAACCCAGGCATGTGCCCCGTCTGGGATTCGAACCGGGACCCTCTGGTTCCCAGCCCGCGCTCAATCCACTGAGCTACACCAGCCGGGCGTAGAAATATTTTCAACGTCCTTCCCGATTCATTTTACATGGAGATAGGAATGGATTCAACAAATTGTACAAATTACAAAGAAATACCTCTAATTGAGCCCCAAGAGAACAAAGCAAAGCAGGAATTCTGCATCAGCTTCCTGTACAGATCACTTCACCAAGGCACCGCGGCACCTCCACGCCCCCCCACCCCCGCATACTCTGCCATTCCTACTTTCAGCCCGCTGAAGAAACCAAGCAGAAAATAAGGCAGAACCGGAGCTAGAAAACTTTATTGCTTTCCACTTCCACTGAGCACCACACTCATGAACAGAAACCAAACCTAATTCCAATACCAATCTAACAATTATTCTGGAATATGAGATTTGTTTTCTTACACAATACAAGATAGGCAAAAGAGAGTAAAATAGAGCTGTAAGCTCATTTAAATTAGATAGATTTTATTTATTTTCTGGGTTACTCTAATAACTATTTTAAAGTTCACATCCATTACTTGCCACCAAAAGAACCAAATCAAAAATTCAGTTTCAATTCTCAGCTTTATTTAATTACATGGAATAATGAGCTGTGCATGATAGAGGAAAGGTGGAGACAAGGGTGGGGCTGCAAACAAGAGATCAAAATGAAGCTGGAGTGGTATAAATTCTCTCCATTACTGAACGCATGGCACGTGATGAAGCTGACTGTGCAGGGCACTGAGGCCAGCCCTGCTCACCTCTTCCACGGTGTACCTGTTCTTGATCTTCAAATGCTCTTTCTCCTCTAGGTCTTTTTCTCAAGCCCACAAACATGAACTGCCCAGTTCACCTTTCCCTATTTATTCCCTGTGCCATATACTGGGAATGCAATGAAGAATAAATAGACAACCCTTGACCTCACAAAATGTACAGCCTGGTGAAGGAAAACAATCTCAATAAAGGCATACTTGATATGTGTTACAACATGCTCCAGTATCAGGAAGTGCTCTTGTAGTAGGATGCCAACGATGAAGCTACTTCAACCATCTGAAGAGATACTGGTATAAGCTGGAATAGTGGCTGCAGAGATATAAATGACTTCAAAACTGACTGAATGTAAACAGGTGGAAGAAGAGGAAGAGACAAGGAAGATGCCCAGACTTCTGCCTGGGCATTCTGGTGGATGAAATGCCACTCAATCTGAGAGGCAGCAGTGGTATGTAGACAGGTTTAACTAGAGTTGCCTGTTGGAAGTCTAAACAGAGGTGTCTAAAGTGGGTGGTTGGAAACTATGGGCAAAGCTTGGGGAACAGTCTAGAAACAGACTGGAGGCTGTAAGAACTTAAGTGGCAGCTGAAACCATAAAGTGAGAAACCCCAACATTTAGGCAAAAGGAGGAAACTGGGCTCACAGAGGGAAATGAGGAACAAGGTTCTAGGCCTGGGTGGCTGGAAGATAAAGGTGTCCTTACCTGCTGGCTTCTCCATTCTCCCCTGGGCCTGCTTCTGTCCCCTGGAATTATGGCCATGTGTGCAAAGCATCATCGTCAAAACAACTGCAAGTCTACGGTACATTTCTCACTCTCCACTTACCCGATGACCACTCCTAAATCTATTATAACCCAGCTTCACTCTCACTGCTACCAAAACCGTCCTCCCTAAGAAAGTAATGAATTTCCTGATTGTTCTTAACAATCTCCTAACGGGAAGACCCACTGGCCTCATTTCTGTCAGTTGTCGGAGACCCCCTCACCCTCCGGTTCCCCGTTGTTCACCTTCCGTTCACTTGCCAGATGCGGCTGCTCCCCAGTACCACATCTCCTCCTCTCTTCTAGTCCTTCCGGCCGGCCCTGGGTAACCTTACACAGATGCTACCTATCGCCAGCGACTCTCAATTCTCTACCACAAATCCTTGCCTTTCCCCTGGACGCGGTCCTTTGTTTAAATCTCCCTTACTGTATATTTCCACCTTCTTTCCCCTCAGGCACCTCAAATACAACCTGTTTAAACTTAAGCTCATTGTCACCTCTCTAAAACTTGTTCCTCTTTGCTTTATCCCCTGTAGGTTAGTGACATCACCATTCACTCAAGCCAAAAATCCTGTGGCTTCTCTCCAACTTTTTCTTGCCACTCATTCAACCAGTCAGATAATCAGGTTCTACTGCATCTCCGTCAAACCAACTTTCCCAATCAAAGAGGAGGCCCCACACCACTCCGCTGTGTTTCAACAGAAACCGTTCATGTCCAAAACACCCCAGATGGAGTCCTGCATTAGTTCCATCAGTTCTGCCTGACTCCAGAACTGCTCTGGAGTTCTGTGTCATTCAAGAGAATGGTATCAGGGTGTAACCTCACTTCTCGGTGCCACTGCGGGGGATGGGGGAGAGGCACTCTAACTTGACAGATGTCTATCATTTCTCATCCCCTTACAAGCTCTTGGAACAGCCTGTAGATCTCTGCCCACCCAAAGTGTGGTCAGCAGTGATATATAAGGAACTTGTTAAAATGTCACATCTCAGGCCCCGCCCCACATTTTCTTCTAGGAATGATTCCAGGGCACACCAAATGTTTGAGAAGTGCTGGCTAGATGCTTTATACTTGTATGCACTAAACTTCTTGACTCCCAAGGGATATAACAACCTTTTGGATCTCCTAGACTTTCAAGAGCTGTACCTTCTGCTGGGAATGTCCCATCCAACCTGCACCTAGCGGTCCTACACTAATGTAAGAGCCCCTAGCACAAGCACAGTAAATAGGAGGCCATAAACATATGAAGGATTGGATCATTTAATGTGTTAATTAACTGATGAGCCTGAGGTACTCAAGGGCACTCAGCTAGAAGCTGAATGGTAAGCAGTTGGAAATAAAGGCCCATGACTCAAAGGAAAGATGGGCTGAGCTGCAATCTTTTCAAGTCGCTCGCAACGATGTGGAGGGGAGAGTACTGCACAGCTAAGGTCACCGGTTTTAAGACGGAGGCTGAGAGGAGGACTAAGAACCAGATCCTGGGGAAGGCTGACACTGAAGGGTCCTCACGCAGAAGGTAGTGTAACACAGGCTGACAGGTGGGAAAGGACCACAGTAGGCGTCACAGAGGTGGATCTGGCCCACGTTATCGTTCCCTTTGGCAACTGGAGCAGAGGCGGGGCAGGTGCTTAACTTCTTTAGACGAACAACTGAATGAGGCAAGTCTAGTGAAATGATCCCTACAAGGAACTGACAAAGCTACATCATACACACGGGCCTAGTGACAAAGTGGCTGAAAACTTTCAGTCAGCAACATTTGCTGACCACTTAGCTATCTACCATGTGCCACAAGCGAACACTGACTGGGACTATGACAATAAACAACACAGGTAGTGCCCCTGCCCTCTGACCTAGCGCAATGAGAGAGATGGAGGAATTGATGGAGACCCCACAACAGATCGGTTAATAGAGGGTGGCTCGCCTTGGAGGAGAGGCAACTTTTGCTCTGGTGGTTGGTTTAATGGCAGGAATGTAAATTTTAAGAGAGAAGTATATGGAAGAATAAAGTTCACATCTAATAATCTTCAATATACATACGTGAATGAAAAGACTCCAGGAATGCAGAAAGATACACATCTCACTTTGCTCCTCAACAAGTGAGAGAGAGCAGGATCCTCATTCCTGACACGTAACACAACTGAGGCACACAAAGGAGACAGAGGCCTGCTGCTATCAATCACATGGCTTCACAAGTGGCCAGGACATTTTTAGTTCCACTCATGTTGACAGTGTGAAAAAAATAGCAACACCCAAACTTTAACAAGATCCCAGCTGCTCCTGCCGCTGCCACCGCAGCCACCAGTGCATGGAGCCACATCAGTCTGCAACACCAGTCTAAGCCCTGGATCCTCCTGGTTTCAACAAAGATAAAGGACTTAAAAGACTAATAATAAAAACTTTTGTACGTGGCACATGGCCAAGACAAATAAATGACTCATAACCAGTAACAGAAATGTAGGATGTGGATGAGAGGTAATCAAAGAGTAAAGAAAGCAGCTGCTTTAGAGGCAGAAGAGCATGGTTACATGAGCAAGGACTAAGGAGGACATCTGTGATCTTGGCCAGTTATAGAAACACCCCGTGCCTCAGTTTCCCCTCTTGTACAACAGGGATCATCATAATACATACCCTCTAGGGTTGCTAGGTAGATTGAGTATATGTAAAACCCCTAGAACAATGCCTGGTATTTCATAACTGCTCAACCAAGGCTTTCCTTTTACTACCACCGCTAATGCTCTACTCCTGCTGCCACTACCATCACTAGCACTGTAGTGTGACTTGCTCCTAGGTTGGCAATTAAAATGCATCAAAAGGAGTTCTACCAGCAACCACGGTATACCCAAAACTCTTTACCGCCCATACAGAGACAGCTCTAGAGGAGGCTCTACCACCGGTAGGACTGCGATTTTTAAAATACATAAGCCCCGACCTTGTTTTGCCTATGGTAGGGTCATGCCACCACTCAACTTGAATTCACAGAAACAGATGATCTCTAAAGGGGCAAGGAGTGGCTGGAAAAACAGTCAGCACCATACACCACTCACATAGGTCTTGAGTTGTCTACTAAGCTGGAAAATGGAAAATAGATGTCCTGTTCAGCTGAAGACAATAGACCTGTAGTGAGAGGTTCACTGTACCTTCTGTGCACTTTATGGGCAGAATAACTCTGTAAGTCCCAAGATATCCTTATTGAGGCTGTGCCTACCAAAGTGAGGCATCCAGAAAACATTCCAGACGGTTATCCCGATATTCCTAGGAAAAAATTCCTCTTCACGGTTTACATTCTTCCACTTCTGTGGTTTAGATGCAGCCTAAAACACTTTTTTCCATAGAGAACACAAACTTCGTGTTCTCCGTTTCAACTTCAGTTTGGTCCTTGACAAAACAGAAATGGGAATGTACCCTGTAAACTGGTTGCTGACCTTCGTCTTCTCCAGAAGACTGATTTTGGAAATTTCAGCCGTGTCTAAATGGCATGTATGAAAAGGTGAAGGCAGTGCTACAGACTCAGACTGATGACCAGACTTGTTAATAGAACGTGGAGCCCATGAGCAACGCTCACAGCTGGGGCCCCAACAATGAAATTACCATGTGGACAGGAAGCAGACAGCCATCCCGACAGAAAGGGGCGCGTGCCCCTGCTTCAGAGCACTTAAAAAATTGTCCCTCCGGAGGCCACACAGTGTGCCTCCCAGGGTCCCGCTTAGGATTTTCTTAAGTGAATCATTTGGTTATAAAATGAGACAAATGCTTATTTTGACAAACAACATCAGTTGGTTAAAGAAAATTGACAAGGAAATGGATCAGATTTTTTAAAATACGAAATGATGACGTTCCCTAATGTTCCACAGATTTTTTAAAATGCCTCCTTTTCCCTCCTGACAAAGGCACAGTTGAAAAATGTACTACTCGGCTATCCCTTTAGAAATTACCCTACACTAGTCTTCCCGTCTTATCTTCAACGTGAATGACCTCATCGAGGTTACCAATGTCCCCGGCGCACTTTGTCCCGGGACTGCGCAAATCAATACCGCATTTTTGCAGGAGCCTGCTTTTGATTTTCCAACGCCTGCTGCTTTGAGTTACCACCGAGTTAGAGGCTCGCCCCTCCGACCAGAGCGAGGACGTTCGGGTACTGTCCACTCGGCGCCTCTTTCCTAGAGGTAGCTCGGACGACCTCGGGCTTGGTGTCCATTTAATCATGGCGTTTGTAATTCAGTCTCCCCGCTTGGACTGCTCGACACCTGAAAACTCGCCGCTCGAGGATTCTGAAATCGGGTAACCCTGGACGGACTCGACGCGGCTGCTAACAGGGGCAGGGCACGAGCAAATAAAGCAAAGCCCGAAACGACGGCAAAGAATGGAGCCGGTGCAACCGCAGGCGCAAACCCGGCGCGCCGCGCCCACCCGCCCGCGCCCCAGGAGCCCCTCCACTGCGCCCCTCGTCCCAGGGCTCGGCGCCCCGCTCCGCCGACGCCCCCCGCCCCTGCATGGCTTCCTCCACCCTCCGAGCCCCTCCACCCTCTCGGCTCGTGCACCCAGCCGGGCGAAATCGCCCCTGTCAATCCGCCCGCCCGGCCACCGCGGCCGCGGCGACCCCAAATCGCGCCCGCCCCCTCCCCCACGCCGCATTGTTCCCGGGCAGCCGCAGGCAGCCAGCGCCCCGGGGCTGCCCAGGCAATGGGCACACCGGGGACCGCACCGCCTCCGCTCACCAGCGACTCCGCACAGCAGCAGGAAGCGCAGCAGAAGCGCCATGGTGGCGGCCCGGCCGCGGGCGGCGATGCAGGTGGGGGTCTCTCGCCCGGAGTCCGAGTCTCCCGGCGCCGCGCGCGCTCCCGACCGGCTGCCAGCTGCCGCACCTCTGCACCGCAGCCTCACCCCGCCCCGCTCGGCAGGTGAAATCGTCACTTCCGGCAGCGGGGGAGTCCCGCGGCTCCAGCAGGCTCCGCCGGGCGCGTGGGGTTGGCATGGCAACCGGGCGCATGGCTCCGCGCGCGGGCCGAACGCGGCTCTCCCCAACCGGAGCTCCCGGGTCCGCCGCGCCGGGTGCGGAGGAGCGCGGGCAGCCACGCGTCGAGGCTGAGCTGCGGTTCCCGCCTCCAAACCTTCAGAGAGACGGGGACCTGAGCCCCAGGATCCGGCCAGCCCCTCTCCCCGCACAACCGATTGAGAGCCCTTGCTTCAGGGGGCGACACCGGACTGTACTCGCCGGCCGGCCTGGGTAGCTGATGGGCTGATTTTGCATTCGGTCCCGCCTGCACTCACCCTCCCCCGGGAGCGGGCTGAGCGCCTCGGGAACCGCGTCCTGTCTCCGGCGGTTTGCTGCAGGGACCAGAGCTCCCGCCTGGGACTCTGGGCAAGTGAATTGGCAGCCCGGGCGTTTGCTCCCAGCTCCGTGAGGCGGGCGGGCTGATAGAGAAGGCTCGAAAAGGCTTTTCCCCATTTCCAGTGGTGATTGCACCTCTAAACTTCAGCTACGGATTTGGGGGAACTACCCAGATTGGCTTTCCCCGCCTTGTATTTAAAGGTTATTCTAGCCCTGAAATTGTCCAAAGATGGTTAAAGTTTTGGGGGCGGGGGGATTTGGGACTAGGGAATAAGAGATCTTGAGTCGCCGGCTCGACCCAGCCAGGTCCCTTTTGCCTCTCGGTGGCTGCCATCTGTCTTCTTGTGTCATTTTGCCGCTTGATCTCAGGTGCCTTTTTCAGGTAACGTTTATTTATAGCTGCTGAGACATTGGTGTTCCCAGCAGTTCCGTATCGGGAATGAATTACAGGAGAGAAGCAGCGTTGTGCGGTGGGCATTTTTTTGGGCTCCGACGTGGGGCAGGAACTGGGTAAGTTACTTAGAAACAGCGCCTACCTCAGAGGTAGTTATGGAAATTAGATGAGACAATGCAGAAAAGAATACCTGGCACCATGTGCCTGCTACAATAGTAAGTAATTAGTAAAGTGGAAGCTAAACTAGAAAAGAGAAGTCAGTTATCAGGAAGACCAAAACTGCCCAACTGCAATTTAACCTGGTAGTTTGCAAACCCCGCTGCATATTAAAATTATTTGGAGAACTTTTACAAAACACCAATACTTGAGCCCCACTCCAAAAACCCTACTTTCACGTCTCTCCAGTGGAATCCTGGCTGATCTAAGGAAAGGGGACAGTAGCCGCTAGGGACTTCCTACTGGTTGAGGAGACAGGTATTGTGCTGGGTATATCTGACAGTAAAGAATATTTGGAACTTCAGGATCATCTCAGCCACTTACTAGAGGAAATCTTTAGAAATTGCTGAAAGGGATTTTCACCTTAACCTCTTTCCTTCCGGTACTTTAGAAAGAAAACAATCCTACCCTGTGCCTCCTTTTGTAGTAAACATTTTCATAGCTCTCCCTCACTTCTGTTACTCTGAATATTTCTAGAAGGCCAAAAAGGCACATTATTTATCTTTGTCAGTCTTGGAAGCCCAGCCCATCATAGCATGTTCCGTAGTATTTGTTGAATTGCATATATTCAGTTCATATACAGGGTGGTCAAAAGTAGGTTTACAGTTGTTCATATGAAAAATACAATAATTAATAAAATAAGATAATACAAGAATAAAGTCTGTTTCACAAACTCGCAACTGTAAACCTACTTTTGCCAACCTGTGTATTAACATATTGATGTATTATAAAAAGTATTTAAATATCCATGCAATAACTCCCAAATTATTACATCTTAATTTATCTTTTAATTTTTTTATTTTTATTTTTTATTTTAAAGGCAGAGGAAGGGGGAGAGAGAGAGAGAGAAAGAGAAATATCGACTTGTTGTACCATTTATTTATGCATTCATTGGTTGATTCTTATATGTTCCCTGACCTGGAATTGACCTCATAACCTTGGCATATGGGAATGACACTCCAACCAACTTAGCTACTCGGCCACAGCTCAATTTATCTTTTTAGAATGTACTTTTAAAATGTAAATTGTACAACATTAATGTTTTGTACTTGATACTACTGAACACAAGTTAGTCTCATAAAGTCATCTTTGTACTTTGGTTTATGACTACTTCATATAAACAGTAGCTAAAATTATGCAGTTGTCTGAAACTTCTTAATGGCCCTTTAATAAGCTTTTGTAGCTATTTTCAGTTTAGAAAGTATGTTTCAGCACTCTCCCTCCCAGGAGCAGGCCTGCACCCTTCCCTTCCCCCACAGGCATAACATCTAAACACTAAGGGACCCCAAGAGACTTGCACCCAGGGGAGCAATGGGCGGCAGCAGCTGTCCCAGGCTACTCTCCTGAACCTGTCTCCAAGGTCCCTTTTATCTGACTCCCCAGCGAGCCAGCAGCAGCCCTGCCTTGGCACACACACTTCTTTCCTATAATGTTTCTAGAGAGCCAAAGCAGCCCTGCCTAAGTTTACTCCTGTTGCTTCTTCTATCCTAGGTCTTTCCTTGTTTCACACCACCCAGCTTTTTAATAAATGTACCCTCAAAATAAGAACATAAGAAAAATTATATCTCTTGGAAGCTGTAATGAAAAGATCTCTTTAATTCTGGAACATACATTATCGATCGTTTGGCATCCTCAAATCAAGCTAATAAATAGCGCAGTCACTACATGAATTGCCCTGTCTTGGTAAAGCACCAAGCACTCCACATGATGTAGCCTCTGAACCAACAGAAGGGTGATCCCTGGCCCATTAGGAAGGTAATAATTAAAGAAACATAAATAACTCTGAGGGTAACATAGCATCTGTCCTTCCAAAGATTTCTCAGCAGTAATGGATTTTTTAACATGCCCACGCATCAGAGTTTGACTTATATTTAAGAATTAAAGGATTTTTCACCTCTTCTCTGCCTGAAATGTGAAGGCATGTGAAGCAAGAAACTTTTTTTTTTTTTTGAAATTCTCTTTTTATAGGGGAACTCAAGAGTTAAAGATTTTAGCCTTCATTAATAGGTTTCAGTGATTGGTGCAGGTGGAAAGCTGTTACTTCAGAAACTGGAATGCATCAGCAAGCAATTCAACCTTTGCGCCCCAAGGGTCTGCCAGCAATGGAGATGGTATCTGAGTTGTTGATCAACAGATCAAGAAGTACAAGGAAAATCACCACCACCCCCCACTCCTTTCCAATGAGCCTTTTTCCCAATACCCTTACCTACCCTTTCTAGGCCTGATAAAAAGGTCAGTGTGAAATGAGGTGTTAAAACGAGTAAGCGCCCACAAGGACCCAATCCTTGTCTTTACTTACTGTTCTGGTAATGACAGGCAGCACAACTCTGACTTTCTAGTTTCACTTTCGTACTCACACTGATGATTTTCATGTTTTCTAGAAAATGATAGTGCTGTTCTTAACAAGAAATGAAGGTTTCTCACAAGTGTGTTCTACTATATTACCAAGATCATTGGTTTTGTGGATTAATATCATCCAAGTCCTTTTTTTTTACCCCTAAGCCAATGAATTTATAAATACATACCTTTTTAGTTTGATGGCAGATACATAATATTTATACATCAGCCCTTAGCCAGTGGCCCAGAATGTTTTTTAGATTCTTAATAATGCAAATTCCTCAAAATACCTAAATTGGGGCATTTCCAGAGCCACATTCTGACTTTCAGGGGCCCTAGGTACACTTGCCTTTGTGGACCTCCTTCACCTCGAAAAATACTTAAAATTACCTGTTATGGTTATGTTGGTATAAAGGCAAATTTAATCCACACCAGATCATATTATTTATTTTGATTTTAAAAGAAACGAAAATGATTTTACAGGTTCTGAATAAGTTGGCCCTGGGCATTGCTTGTCTCGCTTCCCCTCTCCACCCCTAGTATAAGTGGTTCTGGTGATGCTGATCATATTAAAGGTTTCCTTTGAAAAGGAAGGAAAACAATGAACTTGTAAATTTCCCTCTCATCTCTGTCCCTATTTCACCTCTTTTCCCCAATTCCCTATTCTGAGGGTCTTCATCCCGAGTCTCTTTTCTCTAATTTTCTTCTTAGGCCAAATCAATCTGTTACAAAGTACTAAATTTTCCCTGTACTAAAGATAAGAAAGAGACAGATATTTGCCTTGGAATAAAAGTGTGTTGTTCGTTTTATTTAAGCTCCTCGTTCATCTCCATAGTTCTGTAGTTTATATTTTGGCTTTGAGGTGTTTTGTTGGCTTGTTTGGATGGAAAGACATAGGACCGGTAGAGTAAGCCCAGAGAGTTTATCCTCTTTCTCAGATTTTTACACTAACTTTGGTGGTGACCTTTAGAAAGAAAATTAAACACTGTGAATACCATAATCCTCAGGAAGAAAGAATTATAATGGCTGGTGTTAGTTCTGTAACAACAGGATGTGAGAACAGATGACAATGTTTGCATAGTGCTCTGGGCTTTTTAGATGGAAGAGGCTGTGCTTACCCCAGCATTAAGCCCATTTAATTCACACCCAGATTACAAATTTAAATATTACAGAAGTGGATGGAGCCCCCATATACTTTATATCATGCTGGTTTCTTTTTGGCTGGAGACAGCTTTCTGTCTGATAGTAATAATAATGCTTTACGTTTATAGGCCACATACTATCTTTCATCCAAGGAGTTCAAAGAACTAAGCAATTCTGACTCATTGTTCCTTAAAATATCCCTACAAAACTGGTTATAGGTACAGAAACTACAACCATGGAGGTGTTGAGGTGTTAACAAGGCATTTGAGGAGTCAGGGATGGAATTCAGAATAAGCCCCCCTTTCTTTGGCTTAGACTGTGATCAGTAGTGTATATTCCCTCCCAGTGAAGATATGCTCTTCAGGGGCTTAAGGTTGTGTTTATGATAAAGACAGTAAGAAGAGTTTATCTGTTACCCACTTCTCCAAGCTCATCTCATACTCCCTGTTCCCCCTCTAGCTACAGCCGCTGTGCAGATGCTGTCCCCTCTGCCTGGAATACTTGACCTTCCCAGGTGGATATCTCCCAGCCATCCTTCCCATTTCAGATCAAGTGTCCCTAAGAGGAGCCTGATGAAATCAAATTCTAGCATTACAGTCTCTCGAAGTACCAGGTACCTCTCCTTCCCACAGCACTTGCTGCCATTGCAGTTTTATACTTGAAGGTGTTATTTGACTGTATGATTAATGCCTATTCCACTCACCCAACCGTAGGCTCCGTGAGGCAAGGAGCTTGTGTGTTTTCTGTACTGTTGTAGCCCCAGCGTCTGATGTAGTGCTTGGTGTTATATATGGGCTCAGAACATATTTGTTGTGGATGTAATTCAGATTTTAGGAAGAGCGTTCTTCTAGAACTTGAACCCAAATCCTGAGCTTCAACTTGGAGTTATAATCAGGAAGAAAATGGTGGTCATTAAAAATTATTATTGTAATAAATTTGAATAAGAAAATGTACAGAATACCTTGATAGCTTAATTAAGACACTTAAACCTCTAGTAAGAGGAAAAGAGACAAATTAGGAAAATAGTGAAAGGAGGAGCGCTCAATAAAAACAGTAATTCAGGGGAGCTACTGCAATTTAACACAAAATTTATTTCTGTTCTTTGGAAATGGGAGGTTAGACAGGGAAGCCAGTGGATTGATTGGACAGCTGGAATACCCACTTGAACCCGAGAAATGGACTTCTTTCTTTATATAAACCTTTGGCTCTTTGGCTTCTCGTCACCTTCACATGTTAACTTGAATGGTCAGGAAGGGCTCACTATAGATTCTTCTGCGGCATCTAAGGAAGACTGAGAGAAGGCTGATGTGTTTGACTTGTCCATGTCCTGCCTTATGGAATGACTCACTTCTGCGGCTCCTAGAGAATTACTGCCAGCCAAAGCCTTGGAGGTACCGACTGGTGGTTCAAGTATAACACACAGCGGGCAAGCGCCCTCCTCTCAGAAGTCAAGCTTTTCCATTTAGCAGAAGGAACAACCAAGGTTGTGTGTGTGTGTGTTGTTGTTGTTGTGTTGTTTTTCATTTTAAACAGGACCTGTCATAATCCTATCTGTGTTCTGGGAAACACACACACACACACAACCTTATGGAGGTAGTACCAGGATAGATCTGGAGAAGGAAGAAACAGAAGAAAGATCATTGAAAAAAATGACTGACATAGTTACAGTAAAAACCGATGGGGCTGGAACTCAAGTTGTGGCAGTGAGAGGGTTTGGGAGATATTTTGGGGAAAGAACTTGCAGGATTTGAGCCCAGTTGGATGTAGACCTTGAGGAACAGGAAACAATCAAAGCCTTCTTAGGTTTCTAGGTTTGGGCAATCAGTGGATAAGGGTGCTATTAACTAAGTAGGAATAGAGGACAAGCAGGTTTCGTGGAGTGTAAATGTTAGGTTTTTGGCACCTGAGGGGCATCCAAGTGGAGATGCCAGAAAGAGAGACGACCTGGCTGGAGATCCAGATTTCGGAACCTAGATTACACTCCTTTGAGGAATTAGTTTGCTTTTTATATTGGTTGTAAATCTTATTGCAGCCATGCTCCAAGTGTGGTTAATTTTCCAAGGAAACCCATAAACACCCATCTAGACTACAATGTTGCAGATAGAGCAGATGAAATGTCACTCATGAAAATCCCTCTTTGGGGATGTGCATTCATCAGGCCAACTCGGCACTCCGAAAGCAACCTTTCTCTCTAGGGTGTGGAACTGGGAGCCCAGGTTTCTTTGCCAAGCCTTATCCTCTTCCCAGGAACAATGGAGCCTAGAATGTTTAAGGGCAAGCTGCATGCATTAAGATGTGGAAGCAGTATTATTTGTAGCTGTAGGGAGATGGGACTATGTTGGCTTTTAAAGAAGTGAGAGGGAGAGTTGGCAGGTCTTTCAGGCAGGGAAAAGGGGTCTAGCATGGATAGATGCTGATAGGGACACAGTGCAAAGTTGTAGCAAAGGACCCTGGTTAGAGTTGAAAGAATGAATAGCAGGAGTGGTGAATCAGCAAGAAAGAAAAGCCTGAGACCACAGATCCCAGGCAGCTTTGGCGACCTTATTAATGGGTTTGGAAAGATATCATCTGTGATACTGTGATTTATAAGATATCACACACCCACACATTTGGTTATTCAGATGACCAACATTTATTTCTTTGTGTATATATTTGGCCTTCATCCATGGTTCCTGACTCACAGCTCCCAAAACTCTTTGAATTTCCTGAGTTATAAGAGCAATGGGAACATCCTTTGTTATAATATTTGATGTCTTGTCCTAAGTTTCTGAAAAGCTTTAGAGCCATAAATGTGAAATGGGTATCTTATCTTTTACAACAAGCTTCTTTTCATCACCACTGGGCTTATGTTAATGAGGTGACAACCGGACTTGCAGCTGGCATTTGAAGTCTACTCTAACAAATCACACAAACCCAAGAAGAGGGTCGTTGGAGCCTCCAGTCTACAGCCAGTTTGTCAGAAGTATAAGCACAGGCGATAGATAATCTGGTCTTGCAACTGGCCTCTTAAAGTGTTTTGCGGTGGTGGTGAGGGCATCTTGTAGGACTGAGCTCTTAACCTGTGGAATCTGATGTAATCCTTGGGTAGATAGTTTCAGAATTGAGTTGAATTGTAGGACACCGCACTGGCATCTGAAAATTGCTTGGTGCTGTGAAAAAACACCCCCACCCACACGTCACACACATTGGAATTGAGGAACAGAAATTTTGTCAGCCATGCATTCTGTTAAGCGGTAGCGAAGAAGAGAAGGAAGGTAAAGTGCATGGGGTTGGGGTGGGAGGGTGAATGCCCAGGGCAATGGGAGTGGGCACAGAAACGAGAATGTTGTTTGGATCACCAGATGACTCCTCGGCTAGGACAGCCATTCATGGGGATATTGGATATTCCTAATTTCAGATTGCCAGTAGTGAGAACATACTATCCCCTTTCACCATTCAAGCTCTGAAGGACTAGGAAACTTGTAAATCTCTGGTAGAGGCGAAATTCCCTATTGTGTAGATGGGCATGCTGTCAAGGTGATCTTACCTGTTCCTACCTTTATGGTTTAAAAGTCAGTTAAGCATTCCTGATTCAAAAGCATTTGAAAGATGTAAGAAGTTTCTCTTTATTAAAAAGCATTCTTGTCACTGCTGATCATTATAATTTTACTTTTATGTAAACCTTTCTGCATACAAAAATAGGCGGCTGATTTTGTGATTCTTTTTGTTGCTTTTTTTTTTATTTTTAATTTTCTATTTTCCTGGAACTACTGTAGCTAAGCAAGCAAGGAACATAGTGAGTGTCACTTACGGGATATTAATTTCTGTTCTGTTAGTGAATTGAGCTTAAGTTGGCAAGAGAGGTTGAGTGGGAGTTGGGGTGGCAGTTGACCCTTTGTAGCAACTTAAGAAAACTGAGGAAAGAACATTTAAACATATTTAATATGAATTTATTTAAAAAGCGTTTAGGCCCTGGCTGGTGTGGCTCAGTGGATTGAGCACTGGCCTGTGAATGGAAGGGTCACCCCTTCGATTCCCTGTGGGGGGGCTCATGCCTGGGTTGTGGGCCAGGTCCCCGGTTGGGGGCATGCGATAGGCAACTGATCAATGTATTTCTTGCACATTGATATTTCTCTTTCACTCTCCCTCCCCCTCTCTCTAAATAAATAAAATATTTTTTTAAAAAAAGCATTTAGGTGGCTTCAGTTTGTAGCAGTTTAGTTTTGGTGTAATTCCAACAGAGATGAAGTACACTCTGGCTTGACCAAGTAGAAACGCATTGAGTGCACAGTTGGGGTCTGTTAACATGATAGTAATTTTAATTTTCTTTTTTTAATCCTCACTGGAAGACATGCCCACTGAATTTAGAGAGAGGGGAAGGGAGGGGGAGAGAAGAGGAAAGAAACATCAGTGCAAAGAGAAACATCAGTCTGTCGCCTCTCCTACATACACTGATCCGGACTGAACCCGCAACCCAGTGACGTGCCCTGACGCAAACCCATGATGCTTCAGTGCACGGGATGTCATTCCAGCCATCTGAGCCTCACCAGCCAGGGCAGCATGGCAGTAATTTTCCACACTGTGTCCTATGGATGTGTTAGGCCATACTTTGTTTGAGTTGTTTATTTCATTACTATACATTTCCTACTTGCTTGATTAAGGAATGAAATGGACTTGTGGTGAGTAGTTCCATATGGCTCTCAACAAATGGCTGCTGGCTTCCCAGCATTCCTTTTGTGCAGATGCTCTTTCATGCACTCAAATTGCTTAACGGATGGGAGAAGAATCAAGTGGATAAACATTGGCAACTCAAATAGAAACTCAGATGACAACTCAAAATGGTTAATTGGGTTTGGTCTGCAGAACTGCAAAAAGTCATCTGCTTAAAGATATGCCTGCGGATTCCAGGGGATGACTTCTGAGAACACCACTTAAATGCCAATTCCTCTCAAGAAGGATGAGAGTCAAGTAGAAGTAATAAGAAGGAAGGGTCTCAGTTCAAGTCAAAAACACAGATAAACCAAAGTAGGATGTAATCTTCAACAGAATGAGGAAATAAACACATAGTCTCTTGATAGCTTGGGTCAAATCCTTTTGACTTCTTTTATTTTTCCCCTCAGACCCCAAAGGGCTGCTGAGCATTTTTAAGTAATGATGCCTAAGATACCAGAAAAAGTAATGTATTTTCTCCCTAAGCTACTCTACTGTGGTATGGAGTGTAGTGAGGTTGAATACGAAGTAGGGTTTAATGTGACCGTTGCAGGAAGGATCAGTTTAACAAGGATGTTTCCAAAGATGGATATAGAATTGGGCCCATTTAGCAGGCATTCAGATTTTAGTATTGGCTGGGTAGAGTATAGTAACCTAAGTGAAGCCAGAATGGATGACCTATATGGGAACCGAAAGGGTAGTAGTGGTTTGACTCTAGCTGACACTGAGGTGTAGATTTGAGTGCATGTTTTTATTTAGAAGGCGATCCCAAATAGCACAAGTAGAGAAATGGGGAAGTGAGACCATCATGGGAGAAAGCCCATAGAAAGTATGTTGATGAGCAGATTGACTCTGTGGATAATGGGTCAATCCCAGTGTGAGGTCCTGGAAGATTATATAGAGTAAGTCGTGGAATTGTCCCAGGTGAAGTGTGAGGAGCTGGGATGTTTATCTTTGATGGCTGAAGTCTGTTCCCGGGAATATTAACTCTACAGAATCCCCCATCTTTAGGGGTCCAGCACACTCCTGCAGTTGGAAAAAGTCTTCAGGCAGTCAGCCCGTCTTTGGTTCCAACCCATAGAAAACACAGGAGCAGTAAATGTCTTACAACATCTGCTGGGTTTTTTTGGTTACCAACCACATGGAGAATTTTATTAAAGTTATGGATCCTGTCACAAGAAAAAAACAATGAGTACATGTATATACATGATTTTGCATTTGATTTCTTAGGATTCAAAAGTTGCACCTGAAGTGCTAAAAGGCTTACTCTGTCTTCAAAGATCTATGCTGATCTATAGAAAAATTTTACCTTGTCTTAGCTTGCTAGAAAGTGAATACGGGGCCACGGGGAGGGAAGAGGCCAGGGAATTATCAATCTTGGACAGCCTTCTGGGAGAAAATACTGTGAGATCCAGATGGTGAGCCCATAGTTAAATTAAAACACCGTGTTCTTGATGGAGGAATGGGTGACATCGTTAGCAGGACTCAGAGATGTGAAGGAGGGGGGTGCGGGTGTTCTTGTAGTGGCTGACATAACTAAACCCTGGTGGTAAAAATGTTGTGCCAGAGATAGACCTAGGGACTGAAGAATAGGGTTGCCAGAGATTGTCTGTCTCCCTCCCAGAATCTATATGTTGAAATCCTAACCCCCAGTGGGATGGTATTGAAGGTGGGGCCTTTGGGACATGACTAGGTCATGGGGGATGAGTCCTCATGAATGGACTCAGTGCCCTATAAAAAAGACCACAGAATACATCGGAAACTATATAATGTTGAATTGTCAACTGTAATTGAAAATTTTAAAAAATAGTAATAAGAAAAAAAAAGAGACCTAAGAGGGCTTCTTAACTCTTTCCACCATGTGAGGACACAGTGAGAAGGAGGCTGTCTGCAAACTAGAAGGTGCACCCTCGCCACCTATGGAATGTGCCCTCTCCTTGACCTTGGGCTTTCCAGGCTCCAGAACTCTTCGTAATTTAAGCCCCCCAGTCTATGCTATTTTTGTTACATGTAGCAGCCCAAACAAACTAAGAAGGATCTTCCCAAATTGGGTGAGCTGTAACCTCAATTTGATTCCAGTAAGGCCATCTAAAAGTCCTATAGGAACAACACAATAGTCTGTTTTATTTTACATTTTGTTTGTTGAGTGTGAACTCCAACCTTAGTTGCTGTAAAGCAGGGGTGTCAAACTCATTTCACCGGGGGCCACATCAACCTCGTGGCTGCCTTCAAGGGGCCAAAATAATTTTAGGACTGTATAAATGTAACTACTACTTAACTGTTAAGGAGTTGAAATTACATTCAGCCCTTTGAAGGCAACTGTGATGCTGATGTGGCCCCCGTGAAAATGAGTTTGACATACCTACTGTAAAGGATGTAAAAATAGATTTTTTTCTCTTATGCCCTGACTGCCAGCTATTTGGAATTCCTCCAGAAGCAATGACTTACCACTTTTAACACATTAGTATTGATGGCTGTGGGAGAGAGATTTCTAGTACCTAGGAAAATGAGCAATTATTGAAATTGCTATGATGTCATCCTGACCTTAAAACAAAGACAACAAACACCACAGAGCCATCCAGCACCATATTTGAGTTTCATTAGCCTGGGAACGCTGTTTCCCCTGCCCTGCAGATTCCTGAGACACTGCCCCAACCCAATTCACAGGCCCACCCGAGCCATTTCCAGTGGCTTTTCCATACAAATGTCTTGTCTTGGTTTATACTGTAGACTTTCAAAAAAATCTCTCAAAGCCTTGGCCTCACGTGCCCCATACCTTTTGCATAAAGAATAATGGCCTCTGCCAGCACTTCAGTCTGGGAGAAAGCTGCCGCTCCAGCCCTTGTCCCAGAGCCAGACAATTCAGTTCCTGCCTGTATGTTCTTGACACCTTTTGAACTGCTGCCCCAGTGCTGGAGCTCAGGGGAAGTGAGTTCAAGTAAGTCTGTGCAGGCCCTTTAAGAGAGCTGCCTGGGACTCCAGAAGGCTTTAGTTTCACTCAGCCACAATCCCTGCTGGTCTTTATAGCCAGAAGTTATGGGGACTTCTCTTCCTGGCACTGGAGCCCTGGGATGGGAAGTCTGTTCTGGGCTTGGGACCCCTTGCTCCTCAGGAGGACACTCCACAGCCCAGACATCCCTCCCAATTTTTAACTGCCACTCCTGGGTGTGGGGTCAGCCTGTTCCGTGTCTCTGATTCTCCTCCCAGTCTTGATGTGGCTTCTTTACATCTGTAGTTATAGGACTTTTGTTCAGCCAGACTTCAGGCAGCTCTGAATGATGGCAGTTTTGAGTTTAGTTGTAATGTTGATGTGGTTGTAGGAGGATGTGAGTACCACATTTACCAAGTCTGTCTGGACTTGTTAGATGAAGTGACTGGTTACTATATTTAGTCTGTGACTCTTCCTCTTATGGTTTTAAATCACCATATGTTATTGTCTAACAAATATGTTACTACATCATAGAACTTTAGACACGGAGAAGCTAAGAGAGCAATCCATTTTATTCATTTTGCCAATGTAAATGCTGAGAGATTCAGGGAAAGGCAGAATGTATTAATGTCTTCATATTCAAAGAAAAATAATTTTGCTAAAATTAGTTGACAATTTAGAAAAATATTTAGTTCACTTTACAATTGTATACCCAAACTGGTTAAAGAAAAAAATGAAATAATAAGATAACCAGAAAAATATAAATATGAACAACAGGGTACCCCAAAACATTGGAGTTTATTTATAAAAAATTGTGTATTTATTTTTACATATTTATTTATTTATTTTTAAGATTTTATTTATTTATTTTAGAGAGAGGGGAAAGGAGGGAGACAGAGAGGAGAGAAACAGCAATGTATGGTTGCCTCCCACATGGCCCCCACTGGGGACCTGGCCCGCAACCCAGGCATGTGCCCTGACAGGGAATCGAACTGGGACCCTCTGGTTCCCAGCCCGCGCTCAATCCACTGAGGTACACCAGCCAGGGCTATTCTTACATATTTAAACTTCAGTTATCTTCAAACTACTTTCCATTTGATCCAATACACCTATTGAAATGTTTTTTCCACTGTTAAAAACAGTTTTTGAACTTGTAGATTTTGATGCCTTTTGATGCTTCTGCCATTTTTTGTTGCACCTCTTCCACATCAGCAAAACACTTCCCTTTGAGGACTTCTTTCATCTGGGAAACAAAAAATAGTCGCTCAGGGTGAGATTGGGTGAATAGGGAGGGTGGGCAGGGGCCATACCATTTCTGGTCAAAAACTGCTGAATATTCAGTGCACTGTGGGCAGATGTACTCGTAAATCACCCATTCATGGAATGGGCAAACATGTTGAGTCTTCAAGAAAAACTCACTGAAGCTGATTGCAGCCTCTCACAACAATGCCAGCTGGTACACTGATACATTAATGGGTTCCTAGAACACTCACCTAGCAGAGGAAGCCTATACTACAAGGAGCCTGCCTTCCAGAAGATAATTCCATTTTGGAGGGTACCCCCTCATATATGTGTGGGCATACATGTACATAGGTTAAAAAAGATCTTTACTATTTTTGGTAAATTTTATTGAAATATAACATATATATGAGAAAGTGCACAAATCACGTGTGTGCTAGATGAATTTTCACTGAGCAAATACCACTGTGTAATGACATTAAACCAAGGACAAAAATGTAAGGGATATGATCGATAAGATTGACAACACAAATAATTTAAAACATCTGTATGTCAAAAACAATGCAAATAAAACATAAGAAGAAATAAATATTCAACCAGGACAGACTGAAGGAACAAGAATTTAACAAAATGAGGAGAGAATAAGAAAACTCTGGGACATTTCCAAAAGCGCCAACATCCGAATCATAGGGATGCCAGAAGGAGAAGAGAAAGGCAAGAATTGAAAACTTATTTGAAAAAATAATGAAAGAAAATTTCCCTATTTTGGTGAAAGAAATAGACATGCAAGTCCAGGAAGCACAGAGTCCCAAACAAGATGGATGCAAAGAGGCCCACTCCAAGACCCATCATAATTAAAATGCCAAAAGTTAAAGATAAAGAGAGAATCTTAAAAGTGGCATGAGAAAAGAAGTTAGTTACAAGGGAGGTCCCATAAGACTGTCCACTGATTTCTCAAAAGAAACCTTGCAGGCAAGAAGGGACTGGTAAGAAGTATTAAAAGTCATGAAAACAGGGACCTACAGCCAAGATTGCTCTATCCAGCAAAGCTATCATTTAGAATGAAAGGGCAGATAAAGTGCTTCCCAGACAACATAAAGCTAAAGGAGTTCATCATCACCAAGCCCGTATTATATGAAATGTTAAAGGGACTTATTTAAGAAAAACAAGAAGATCAAAACTATGAACACGAAAATGACAATGAACTTACAACTATTAACAACTGAATCTAAAAAACAAAAACAGAAACAAACTAAGCAAACAACTAGAATAGGAACAGAATTATAGATATGAAGATCATTTGGAAGGTTATCAGCAGGGAAGAGGAAGGGGAAGCATGGGAGAGAAGGTAGAGGGATTAAGACACATAATTGGTAGGTACACAATAGACAGGGGATGTTAAGAATAGTATAGGAAATGGAGAAGCCAAAGAATTGATATGCACGACCATGGACATGAACTAAGGGGGACGGGGATTGCTGGAGAGCAGGGGAGTACCAGCAGAGGGGGGCAAAGGGGAAAAAATTGGGACAACTGTAATAGCATAATCAATAAAATATGCTTTAAAAAATAAAATGAAAACTTTTAAACTTCAAAAAAATTGCAGGGGAAGATGACAAACTGGAAAATGTTTTCAAATGTACCTTAGTATTTATTATTTCTAAGTAAAAAGAATCATTAATAAATTTGAATACCCCAGTTAAAAAGTGGGTAAGGTATACAAGAGGCAATTAAAATATATACAGGTTGGCGCAAAAGTAGGTTTACAGCTGTTCATATGGAAAATAATTAATAAATAATAATAGAAGAATAAGCTATTTCACACACAACTGTAAACCTACTTTTGCTACACCCTGTGTATGTACATTTTTCTCTAGTAATTACAGAAACTGGCAATACAGAAACCATATAACATTCCATGATGGAAAGTGCTGGAAACAGGCTTTTGTGTTCCCTTCTAGTAAGGGCATAAATGGAGTCTAGTTTGAATGTGGGGTGGGGTGGGGTCCATGGCTGTGTGTCGTTTGCAGTATGTATAATAAGCTTGTAACATGTATAGACACTTTCACCCCAACATTCTACTTCTAGAAATTTGCTGTAAAACACAAGAAATCACATAAAATGTCTAAAAATTGGAGTTTGGTTAAAAGGAGTTTTTGTTATGTTTGCCAGCCACTAAAAACCAAACCAAAACAAAAAAACCCTTATATGTAGAAGAATATTGAATAACATGAAAAAAATTGCAATGTGTTAACTGAAGTCATCAAACTATAACAATAAATGTATTTTAAGAACCCATATTTTGAAGTAAATGATATACATATACATGTGCCGAAAAAATACTGGTAGATCTTACATCAAAATGTGAATTGATTTAAATCTGGATGGAGCAATATGGGTGATTATTTTTCTCTTTGTGTTCTCCTATATTTTCAAAATTTTCCATAGTGAATATTAATTTACTAATTAGAAAAAATATGAGTAATAAAAATAATTTAAAAGTTTTCTATAGTATGATTTCATAAAGTCTATCTTAAGCAGTACAAATTTCTTTTTTATGTGTGCTAGCTGCACATGAAAGAAATAAAAACAGTGACTCATTTTATCTTCTTTGTCTAAAAGTGTTAAAACATTCCATACTCATCTTTAAAGATGTACATGTTATGGTTGCTTCTGTAGTGACATCCAGAATCTTGACACAATATCAACACATAACACCAGGATTAATTAAGAATAACCACAAATAAACTACTAACATAATACTCTTGACAAACAAGAGGTAAATACACTCCTGTAACACCAACTAGATGAAGTGTATTAAATTACTTATGTGTCAAATTACTATGATAACAATGTTTGAAGGCTTCCACTCCATTCCACCAAATTGCAATTTATAAAGATTAAGCTTTTACTGATCTGCTAATGATACTATCTGCTGAAGCGATACTCTAGAAGGGATTACATGAAAGTTTTCTTTCTCATATTTTGCAAATGATGTTGTCACTCCCTCCTTGTAAGGGTAGAGATAGAAGATCACTTTTGAGCAGATCATGATGCCTTTTGTACACAGGAGGGGGTGGGCAAGGCCCAGGAGAAGGTTTGAAGTGTCAATTAGCTTAAAGCCAGCTCTGGAGCTAAGTTGAGGAAACCATGCATATCAGGAGTGAGGGGTCTTCTGGGAAGAGAGAGAAAAATACTTCTCTCCTTGCCCCCAAATTTTCTACCTGAGGCTTGGTGCAGAGAGATTCACAGATTTGGACCAGGGTGGTCATATTTGGAAATACAAAGAAGTACAAAGAAGAAAAGCATAACCATAAATATCCCACCATTTAGAATAATCACTTTACATATTGTCTTATTTGGTTCTACTATATCTTAATTATTGTTTAAAATTACTCATTATTGTTACAAAAGTATTAAAATTATTATAAAATCAATATGTGCAGATTATAAAGAATATATGCAATGCAGGAAAGTGCAAAAATGAAAGTAAAAATGACAAATTCTGTCATTAATAAGTAACACAGTAGTGAACCTTACTCAAGACCTTTTTTTTTGTTAAAGAAAGGAAGACGGGTGAAAGATAAACTTTTCTATAAATGTGATAATAATATCTTATTTCTAAACACGATTTAATTTAAATATACAGTATAAGAAAAGAAACAAGTAAAATTAAAGGAATTACTGAAATTCAAAATTGAAACACAGTTCTTCACTATAGGAGATAATATTTTCTAAAAGATTCCTCTTAACAAAGAATTTATGAAAAATACAATGAAACTGGAACCATGTTTATTTTTCCATAAAATCTTTACAGCTTAGCTGGTGGTAATTAACATCCTGCTAAGAAAAGATCTTGGACCTCAGCACCCCTGCAGTTCCTCCCAATGTGGTTTGTTTATCTTGTTATATTATAGTTTGTACACTGTATGATATTTTAACATTTATTTTCCAGTCTGTAGCAAAATTTCTATATTAACAGTGTCATTGTTTCCATTTTAACAGTCAATATCAGTTTTTTCACCACCATTTGTTTCCAAATTCTTTGCTTTAAGCTCTTAATTGGTTGAACAAGTAGTTCTTTTAATGGATCTTGCATTGCCCAATGTTTTTAACTTATGAAAATATCTCCTTGTTACTTTTATTCTCAAATAATATCTTGTCTAAGTAATTATTCTTGAGTTGCACTGTATGTTATATTTGGGTCCTGCAGTATTTCCCTTTTTGAGGATTGTTTTAATTATCTATTGCTTTGGAACAGATCACTAGAAATCTTGGCCACATACAACAAACTTTTGTTATTGTGCACGGTTTCTGAGGGTCAGGAATCTGGGAGGGGCTTCGCTGAGAGGTTCCGGCTCAGGCTCTCCCATGATAGCGTATTCAAGTTGTGGGCCAGGGCTGCAGTCATCCCAAGAGTTGACGGTGCCTAGAAGATCTGCTTTGCAGGTGGCTTACTCATGCCTGCAGTTAGTTGTTTCTTCCTGGCCGGTGGCAAAAGACTTCAGGACCTCATCACCTCAGGCTTTGCACAGCCGCTGGCCTACCCCAGAATAAGTGTGATCTGAGACCGTGTGGGATTGCAATCAGCAGAGAAGCTGCAGTGCCTTTTTCTTCTTCTCTGCTCCTTCTCCTTCTCCTTCCCCTTCTTCTTCTTTTTTGCTACAAAAACTTTATTCTTTCCATTTGGTCCAAAACATGGGAGAGGGCTCTAAGGTGGTTAAAAGTCTGCCTAGTGGTTGCAGGGAGAGGCTCAGGCAGAAGCCAGACACCAGGGAAATGCAGAGCGGCCCCTCAAAGGCCTCTGGGCTCCAAAGGCCCCTAGTTGCTCTTGAGAGTGAGCTTTTCCAAGACATGCTCACCCAGTCCAACCTGAGGGCCCACCAGCCTATGGAGGCGTGGCAGGCGGTCGCCCATTTTCTTGATGGGTTCCACCCCCTCATCCAGAAAGTGGTTCACCAGGAAGGCAGAGAGAAGCGGGTCTGTGCAGATACAACCCGGGGCAGACACATCCAAAAGGGCCGGTTCAGGTTTTCTCCATGACCATGGTGGCTTCCATGGGGTCCTGAGTGTCACTCCACTCATCTTGGGATGGCTGCTGCATGTCCTGGAAGAGGGTACGGTCACTGTGCAGGTTTTGCTTCTTCAAGAGACACTCAGTGCCTTCACGCTACTTCTAGGCCAACTCAGGGAAGCTTGGCAATAAGGAGTTAAGCTCAAAAAAACGGTTTGGCAGGTCTCAGACACTGAGGTTGGCTGACATGGTTCCAAAGGTGGCGACTGGAAAAGAGGTTGGATGGTGGCTGGAGTCTGGAAAATGGGACAGTCCTGGGTCTATTCCATCCAAACACTGTTGAAACAAGAGGCAGATCTGGGGGACCTCTGAGGGCACTCCGCAGTGCCTTTTAAGCCTAGTCTTTAAAGTGACATACCATTGCTTTTTTTTTTTTCCAACTACACTTGACATTCAATATTATTTTTTATTAGTTTTGGGTGTACAGCGTAGTGGTTAGACAATCATATACTTTACAAAGTGTTTCCCCAATGTTTCCATCGCCCACCTGGCACCCTACATAGTTATTACAATAATGTTTCCTATATTCCCCATGCTGTACTTTACATCCTTGTCATCACTTCTGTGGGAATCTATTGGTCACACAGGCCAATGCTGTTAAAACGGGGGAGGGGACTACACAGGGTGTGAGTACCAGGAGGCAAGGATCATTGAGGGTAAACTTGGAAGCTGACTACTGCCACTCTTCTCCTATCCAGTGTTGCCATGTAGAATTCAGAAGCCAAATTCTCTCCCTTGCTAGCAGTTGACCTACCAAACCTGATGCTTTGAAATTTTTCTTTTAATTTTTGGAACTGATTGGTTAGTTTGTGAATTGAATGTTTTATATCTTTTTTTGGTGGAGGGATATTTTGTTTTGCAAACTCAGTTTTTGGTTCATATTAGAGACATTGAATTATACTTTGAATAAAACTTTTCTTGTGTTTTTTGCTTCTCTCCTTCAAAAACATTAGTTATATTTATCTTTATCTTTCATATCTATTAGCCCCTTTCTAATTGCTCCAATCTTTGGCTTTTTCATCCTGCTTTCATTATTATTATTTTCTTTAGTAATGTAATTTTTACCTGCATTTATCACATCTCTCTACTATTTATTATTAATTCATTAGTTGTGTATTAATGTTTTGGTCATTATTTTTTCTTTTAGAAGTGTAATATCTCTCTCTTCAAAATATCATTCTTTAATTTTATCATTTTACCTGAGAATGATTGATTTATTCACTTATGTTTTCTTAAGCTGTTTTATAGTGTAAAACAATTGTAAGACATTTTCTTCTGTTCTATTCTTTCTTTTATGTGGCCCTAAATATCTCCTAGTATGATTTGGTGAGACTAACAAAAGTGAGATAATAAAGAAATAATGTTAATTAATCATTGCAGATTTTAATTCTCTCAGGTCTGAGGCACCACAAATAAGTGATTTTTTTCCCTCAGTTTTTATGAACATGAAGAGGAAATGCGTAATACTTAAGTAGCTACTTGGCCCTACCAGTTCTGAGATGTCAGGAGGAATCCGGAAAAGACAACCCAAACTCATGTTTAACTGAAGGAAAATTACCATTAATCTATAGCACTTTTTTTCTCCCTAAAATTATGTAACACTTAATCCATCTTACCAGAGACTCCTGGAGATAATTCAAATTCTTTCATTGGAATTTTGCCGTACCAAATATTGTTTAAAACAAGTAAACTGAGGAGGAAGGGGCTAGGGGTATCATTTTGATTGCTAAAACTTATAGATGCAGTTGATTTGTCCTTTGTCCATTCACAATTTTATAGAAATCAAAGTTAGTGAGGTATTCAATCAAAACATCTGAAACAGTTATTGCCACTGACTGCACCATCAGTAATTTCTGGTATATATTTCTAGAATTGTTTTATGTCTATAAATCCAAACAGATTTATTTTATTTTTTTTAAGATTTTATTTATTTATTTTTAGAGAGAGGGGAAGGGAGGGAGACAGAGAGGGAAACAGCAATGTATGGTTGCCTCTCACATGGCCCTCAGTGGGGACCCGGCCCGCAACCCAGGCATGTGCCCTGACTGGGAATCGAACTGGGACCCTCTGGTTCCCAGCCCACGCTCAATCCACTGAGCTACACCAGCCAGGGCAAGATTTATTTTTTAAAACATTCACAAATACATATAAATGGGGACATACTAAAGATACTTTTTTTATTTTGGAAATCTTTAAGTGTCAGAACATAGAGATTTAATTCAATATCTTTTTAAAAAGTGCCATGATTTAGTTACCCTCTCTCTGCAGATAAATTTCACTTTCTCTTATGCATATGTAAACACTGAAGAATTAAGCATCCTTGGTCATGTACCTACGTGTGCATACACGAAAGGATGCCTATAAGACAGAGTTCCCAGGGCAAATTCATGAAATTCTTTAAAAAATTATTTATTTATTTATTTTAAATATTTTATTTATTTTTTAGAGAAAGGGGAAGGGAGGGAGAGAGGGAGAGAAACATCTATCAGTTACCTCTCACACACCATCTACTGGGGACCTGGCCTGCAACCCAGGCATGTGCCCTGACAGGGATTTGAACCAGCAAAGTTTTGGGTCAAAGGCCAGTGCTCAATCCACTGAGCCATACCAACCAAGGCTCAGATTCTTAACGTAGGTTAGATATGACTGATGAGGCACCATTGTGTAGGAGCTACTTCAATTTACCTATGTCTTTTGAGTCTGGGTAACTCAATTTTAGAGGAGTTTATAACAATTGGAGTTCTCTTTAACAATGCCAAAATGTCCCTGAAAACTGTCTTTTTTCTCCTCTTTACCTAATAATTTTTAGTTGGTACTTAAAAAAAAAACAATTTTTGTCCTGGAATTATGTAATTAATAAACTAGGGATCATTTATTGAATCTCCTGGATACTCGGTTCGCCCAGAAGCGAGTCACCTCTGCACCTGTGCAGAAGGCTGTTCTGAGTACAGGTGCCATCCGTGGTGCTCTCAGCCAGGCTAGGTCCTAGAGTGAGGGGCTGTGATTAAAGACTGAGATAGAAACAGGCAAACCTACTTATTGCATGGAAAATGGAGAGTGACATCTTCACCTTTCTTCTCACCGATAATAGCAATATTAGTGCATTGCTTAGCTCATGCTGGAGACTGAATGCGTGCATTCTTTCAGAGTTCCCAGGTTGAAATCCTAACCTCCATTGTGACAGTTTTAGGAGGTGGGCCCTCTGGGAGGAGATTAGATCATGAGGGTGGAGTCCTCATGAATGGGAGTAATGCACTTATGAAGGAGATCCCAGACAGCTCTCGGGTCCGTTCTACCATTTGAGGACACAATAAGAAGGTAGCTTTCTATGAACCAGGAAAGGGCCTCATACCAGACGCTGAATCTGCCAGTACCTTGATCTTGGACTTCCCAGCCTTGAGAACTATGAGAAATAAATTCATGTTGTTTATAATCCACCCAGTTGTGGTATTCTGTTAGAGCAGCCCGAAAAGATTAAGACAGTGACTAGTAAACATTCAATAAATGTTAACTAAGTACTTTATAAGCATTGTGCTAGCTAAGTCATTACCACAATTCTTTCAGGTAAGGGCTATTAAAAGTCTGATCTTTTAAACACTCAAGTGTATGTCAATATTAATATACGTAGTGAACAGCAAAGTTGGAGTTTGAACACAGGTCCTCTGGCAGTATAGATCAGACAAAGGAAGCATTGCCTTCTGCATTAGACATTGTCCCCATGGCACACCCCTGAAGTTCAACAGCAGTGGCAGAAACTTCTGCGTGCACTGACATCACAGTTGCCGCTCGGCATATTGGAAGTGACTACAGTCATATTTAACAACTGCAGTGAGCTGGAGCAAGAGAGGAAACAAAATGGTTCCAAGAGGAGACCAAGCAGCTTATGGAAAACAGTCTCGAGACCCTCCCAGGACAATACTGGAGGAATATGAGAAGATTGGAGTTCCCAAAGGATAAGAGGATCAGATCTGGGGAAGTCAAATTTACGGCTGCCTTTGCCCACAGTTTTACCCTATGTAAACACATATATGTATGCTGTTACCTACATGTAAATGCATATGCGTGTGCTGTTCCTGATATACTTGAAAACCAGGGTATTTAGACCATATATGACCACACAGGTGTGGATGAGAAAGGGGTTCTAAGGAATGTAGCCTCACAGGGTGAGCTGGCTATAACTCCCTACCTGGGCAGGTCATCCTGGGTAGTCACACCCGAGGTGTATAACTTTTTTAGTAAAAGGTTTATCTCTGCCTCAAACAAGCCCTATACATTTTTCTTGTGCATTTAGGTAAACACACCTTTGAAATGTCAGAGCAAGCCTCTTTTTTCCAGACCCCTTGGAAGCAACCACTTTCAAGGGAGCTTATAATTTTGTTAACTATCCTGTAGTCCAATCTCCACCTTGCTTTCTCCCCCCTTTATGTAATCTTCCTTAAGTTCTCTTCTTAATTCCAGATGCATGAAACAAACTGTAACTGTCCACGCTTCGAAGCATCTGAGATCTGGATTTCTGGCAATTGTCAACAGTTTGGCAGGAATATACACCGATAAAATTTCCCTGCAGGTTTGGACATTTGTTATGGTGACAAAGGTGTTTATTCTCAACCCTTCCCCAGCAGGGTGTTAGAAAAGCCTGTAGCTGAAAGTAAGATAAACAACTCTAACTGTTCTCTTGACTGTTCTGGCTTTGAATCACCTGCTAATGTTTGCGAAACTCCCTTACAAATCCTTTCCTAGTTATAGCACAGACTCACGCCAGGCTGGGAACTTCCTGGTATGCAGCTAACTATAGAAACTGCATAAAATTCTCAGTCTATGACTGTTCAAAGTTCCTACTGAGACACTCAGACTTTTCATCTGCATTATGCTACTTGTTTTAGATGTTCCTGCTTCTATGCGTTACAGTCAGCTCTGTGCATGGCTTTCTTTTTGCTCCCTCTGTGGTCGTGGGAGGGATTGAGTGATAGCCTGCTTTTGGAGGGAGTTCAAGGTGGACGGCTTTGTGTGGATTCTCCCATTATCTACAAGCAATTTACTCTGGTTACTTGGGGCATTACTCAACACCATTGCCTTACCTCCATCCCTACCTCCTCATTTGTAATTATTCAGAGCCTGAAGCAAGACATGTATTTGCATATGAAGAGCAAATTATTAACGATGAGGATTTGGGGTCTGATTGCTTTAGATTTTAGTCTACCAGGTGTCTAACCTATAGCCCAGGATGGCTATGAATGTGGCCCAACACAAAATAGTACATTTACTTAAAAATTGAGATATTTTTGTGATTATGTGTCACAATGTATTTAATGTGTGACCCAAGACAACTCTTCTTACAGTGTGGCCCAGAGGCACCATAAATTTGGACGATCTTCCTCCAAATTCTGTGATCTTGCGCAAGACTCTTAACTGTTCTAATCCTCAATTTCCCGAGCTGTAAAATGGCAATTAAATGACACGCAGCAACAATTCCAAAAGGCTCCTACTTCTCTTTCTCTTACTTGCTTTAAACACTTAAAAGGAGAAGAGTTTTCTTTCTGTGTTATTTATTAATTTATTTTTAATTTTATTTTTTGTTCAATTACAGTTATTTGCATCCTCTCCCCTTATCTATTTATTTTAAAGGTCTTTTTTATTTGTGGAATGTAGTGTTGTAAATGAAGAATAAAGTAAAAAAATAAAATGGAGTTTCTATGGTCAAGTTCTAAATTACTAAAATCAAGTAGGTTAAGGTATGAAGAAACAATTCTATTTGTGTTTTAACTACATTTAACTACATTTAAGTTCTTGGGAACTTTAATTTCTGGTCTGAATCAATGCGTGGAGATACATTGGACCTCCACATAACCCTCTATTACTTTCAGAAAAGACTGTTCAAGTATCCAGACTATCTGACATCCATTATCCAGACCACTGGTCATCTAGAGGATTTCCATCTCAGACAAATGCAGAGGCAAAGAATGCAGGACTTTTTCTTCTCAAAAACGTTGAGAAGTTCTTCTTAAGTACTTGCTTCGGCAGCACGTATTCTAAAATTGGAACAATATGGAGAAGATTAATATGGTCCCAGTGCAAGGATGACATGCAAATTCATGACGTGTTACACATTACAAAGAAGGAAAGAAAGAACAAACTGGAATATAAAGGGTTTCTCTGGAAAGTAACCTCACAGGGTGATCTGATCTTAAACTTCTAATTGGGCTGGTCATGGTGTTCATGCCCCAGCCGTATAACTTCAGTTACTCAAAGGCTTATCTTTGCTGTAAGCTAGTCCTGTCCATTGTTTCTGTGCATCTAAATTAACACACCTTTGCAAAGGCCCCCTCTCAGACCCCTCCTTTTAAAGCAGGAGAGCACACAATCTTAACTAGCCTGTAATTCAATCCTCACCTTGCTTTCTCCCACCTTGCTGTAATCTTCCTTATGTTTCCTCCTCAATTTCAAATGCATAAAAGAAACTGCAAAACTTATTCTTGCTACCCAGCATATGTTGTCAGTTTGGTTCAAATTAACTCAGAAAATCATGTCCACAGGTTTGGGCATTTCTTAGTCGACAGTACTTTTTACTCTAATGTTACCGGACTAAAGGGGCCATTTGCCTGTGCGCATCAAAGCCCAGTAAGACAGGAACAGCAAAGAAAGTAAAGGTTTATTTTTAGGAAGTAAGGGTTTGTTTTAAGGAAGTAGCCCATGTCCAGAGACAGCTGAGCTAGCGCTCAAAGACCTGGCTCCCAACGGATGAGTTATGTAGGGGAAAATCATTAATCACAGTAACTAATGGAGTTAGGGTTGTGGTCAGGGTCATGGTCTCTACTGACCAGATGGTGCTAGGATGGGGGGTAGTTGATCAGTGCATCTTGTCCTGATGTCAGCCATGGAGTCTGTCTGGTTTCCCACTTTTCTGGGTCTGGAACAGAAACACAACTGAGGCCTAAATGTCATCTCTAGAAACTCTGCATGTGTGGTTAATAGACCCAAGGCTTTGTTCCTACGATGATCTGATGCTGATCAGAACCTTGTTGTCCAAACTTGAGTGGTACTGCAAGGGAGAAGCAGGCAGGTGAGTCAAGGTGCTGTACGAGGCCAATTTGAATCCAAAGGGAAGGAAGGGAAAAAGGTCATCAAGAAATGAAGTTTCTGTGCAATTACACTAAGAACCTTCAGCCTTTCTTTCTTCTTTGGAACACTCTGGGTATTTATTGCCTAATGTTTTGGGTATGCAAACCCTAAGATCCTTCGAGAAACTTTTTTTTTTTTTTGAATTTATTTATTTATTTTTAGAGAGAGGGGAAGGAGAAAGAGAGGGAGAGAAACAGCGATGTGTGGTTGCCTCTCACATGGCCCTCACTGGGGACCTGGCCTGCAACCCAGGCATGTGCCCTGACTGGGAATCAAACCAGGATGGCTTGGTTCCCAGCCCGCGCTCAATCCACTGAGCTACACCAGCCAGGCCTTCGATAAACTTTTATCTTGTATTTCTAGCAAAATCTTGCGACTCTTTTTGAGTTTATTTGACAGAACTGACATTTGAATTTAGGGTTGCGAGAAAACTTTAGCTTTTCTGAAATTTTCAGTTCATTGTGCTCTGTTTACCATCGGCTTCTGATAAAATTTAAAAAAATTTAAATTTGTGCAGAGATTTCACTATTTCAAGTGATTTTTTTCTCTCTAGTAATGATTTTCTCAAACATAGAATTCTTAAATGTTTTGGATTTTTTAAAAATTAATGATAATTAGAAATTTATTCAAAAGGCAGATGTTGATGAATTAAGAACAATTTTTTTTACTGTGGTAAAATATTTATAAGAAAATTTATTAACTTAACCATATTTAAATGTGTAGATCAGTGGAAATAAGTACATTCGCAGTATTTTGAACCATTACTACGATTCATTTCTAGAACTTTTTCATCTTCCCCAACTGAGATTCTGTACATATTACACAATAACTTGCCATTTTCCTCTCCCCCGTCAATGCAAGGACATCCAAACCTGTGGAGAATTTTAGTAAGAGTTTATTTGAGCCAAACTGATGACAATTACCAGGAAGTTAGATGTCGAATGCTCTGGAGAATGAAGCTGTTGTAGCTCTTTTTTAAGCATTTGGAATGAAGGAGGGAAAGTGAGGAGCAGTATGTGAAGCTGGCAGGAAGCATGATGGGGCCTGGATTCCAGGGTAGCTCACAAGACTCTGTGTGGTCTTGAGGGTGGTTAAGCTTTCAGGGGGTCCGAAAAAGAGTCATTCCAAAGGTGTGTTAACCTCGATGCACAAAAACAATGCATAGGGCTTGCTTCAGGCAAAAAGAAATATTTTACTAAAAAAGTTAGATGTCTGGGGCCTGACTACCCACCATAACTGACCCAGTGCGAAATGTATGTTCAGATCACCCTGTGAAGTCACTTTCTGTAACCCCCCTTTTGGGCTGCACACCCATCAACCTAACCCCTGGCACCCACCAGGCAGAGATATCTGTAATAGCTGATGTTTTTTAAAGGAGAATGGACATAGGATGGTACTTCCATAACTTGCGGCAGGCATTTCATTTCTGCCCCAGGTCTGTGTCATTTCTAAACCATCCTAATTGCGTAACAAGGCAAAATGCTCAGTCTTTCTGACTCTATCTTAATTCTAGCCTGCATTTTTTTACGTGGACTTCAAGCAAATAGCCCCTGCTGGAGTTATGCTGATCATGAGAGGAATTCTGCTTGAGGCCTGAGTTTTTGGAAGAACAGCGCCTTGCCAGGGGGTGCCTCTCCCAAGGCCACTGGGGAATATGTGCAAAATAATAATTATTTATAGAAGATTTGCAGGAGATTCAAGACCAGACTCAGATCAGCAGGAGTCAACAGACTGGCCAGGGACAGAGATTTAGAGATTTTGTGATCTTCCTCAGATCCCTGCTGGTGCCCAGAAGTCTGTGGGAGTCAGTCACTCCTTGCTCTACCCACTCTCCTGTCCCTCGACATAAAGAAGCCTGAATTCTAGGCTCTCTTAAGATGGATTTGACAAACCTCTAAGGTCCCTATCTTCTCAGGCTGACACCTTCTTGGTCAATAAACCTTTCCTTACTACAGATTCTGAGGTCTTGAATATTGGCCTTTTGAAGGATTGAGCACATGAACTTTTGAACTGGTAACACACTGAGATTTTAATATGGCTTTTCTGTGTCCAGGTAAGAAACATCCTAACCTACAAGATTTTTTGTGAGTTTATTTGAGCCACGCTGACAACAATTGTGTCAGGAAGCAAAATCAGAACAGATTGAGAAAATTCTCCAGCAAAATGGTAGTTTTGCATCTTATTTTATACATTACAATCAGAAGAGAAGACTTAAGGGGGTTACATAAAATCCATTAGTGATAGATTAGGGAGGCGGGAGAAAGCAAAGTGGGGAAACTTCTGGGATTGGATAAAGAGTAAAATGATAGACTCATACTTCTTTTACACAGGTGGGTACAGGGCAGTTAACAGTCAACAGGTAGGATGATAGCAATAACAGTGAGGGGATTTCTGCTCTTTGCTCTGGTGTGGTGCTTGTGCTTTAAGAGGTCTCCAAAAAGAAAAATTGACATTCCAAAGGAAAATGATTGTAGATGCAAAGAGACAACATACAGACTTAGTTAAGGTAAAGATGGACTTTTGTCAGGGACGATTCTAGCCTAGGACATGACTGCCTGCCACGACCTGCTTTTAGTTAAACAGTTTTCATTTCAGACCATCCTGTGTGGTTATTTTAGGTCTCTGAGTTTGTAAGCCCACCATGCAGACCTCCCCTGAGCTTGTCAGGTTTAGTGTGCGGCCTCTTTTTGTCCACAAGTGCATCAGAGTCACAAAGGAATGCTCAGTCTGACCAGAGCACCTGGCTCTACAGGGGCTAGGCAGCACGTGGGTGCATTGCCTGGGGGTGGTTGCCTGACAGCAGCCCCAACTTCTGCCACTTGGAGAAATGAGTCCTAGTCTTGATATCCTGTTTGAGTGTCTGCTCAGCCTCTCACTGCCTTTCAAGCATCGCCCAAGGACTTCAGCTGGCTGCACACCTGCCTGCCAATGTCAGCTCAGTTCCTGCTCCGCCAGGAATTTACCATTCAGCAACACAACCCTATTTCCTCTTGCCCAAATACTGACCTAGTAAAGACATGCTAGATCTCAGTGCTTATCTGTAAATTGAAGCAGGTAAATTAGGCAATCTCAAAAGTATTTTACAGTTTAAAGTTATTCTCAGTTTAAGACAAACAGTGATCCTGTTGTAATAGGCTAGATAAGATTCTCCTATAGAGATTTTTTCATATACTGGTATTTGTCATGTTTTGATATAAATACAAATGCTGAAAGTTTTATGTTTGCTTTGAAATTCAGCTAATGCTCAGCAAAATGTTAAGGAATTTAGGAGAAAAGATAATCTGTTAGTACAAAGAATTTAATATCCTGAAATTTAATCCTGAAAAAATTGAGTATCTCCTAGGGACTTTTGCATGGACTGTGTTGTCTTTTCATAACATGGTTTTGACTTTCACTCTCATACAGCCTTAGTTCAGCTGAAGGCAAGTCCCTGGCTATTTGATAGGGCTATATGCGTTTCAAAGCTAAGCAGTATTAAATAATCAGCTGGTAAAAGAAGAGTAAAAGGGTCATTGTGTGTATTTTGTTATTGTGTAAACTCAGGAAAACAAACTGAGAGGCTGAGAAAACTCAGTCAGATTCCAGCAGATAAGAAAAGTGGCCTGATGAAAATTACAACTAAACTATAGAACAACCATTATTCAGAGGCCTCAGAAATTGAGCTGAATGGAGTCCTACAACTAAGAAATTAAAGGAGAAACCACATCAAGACTGGTAGGAGGGGCAGAGTCGTGGAACAGGCTGATCCCACACCCACACGTGGTGGATAAAAATCGAGAGGGTTATCTCAGGATATCTCAGGGTCCCAGCCCCATGGTAAGCTCCCCAGGCCGTGGTTCCCGTGCTAGGAAGATAATTCTCCATGACTTCTGGCTATAAAAACCAGAAGGGAGTGAGGCTGTTGAAAACAGAAACTTCTGGAACCCTAGTCAATTCCTCTTAAAAGACTCATGCACAGACTCTCTCAGACTTACTTTCTCTGAGCTTCAGCACAGGAGCAGTAGATTGAGAAACATCAGAGACATACAGGGTGGAGCTGAACTGTCCAAACCAGGGCAAAAGCTGTGGGTCAGCTTTCTCCCAGACAGAAGTGCTGGAAGAGGACATTATTCTTTTTCTGAGCCCTCCCCAAACAGAGCCGCAGAGCTAGCAGGTAGGCACCAAATCTGAGACTCCATCAACCTGGCTCACACCATTTGCCCCATGCTGGTGATTTCCCCAGGCCCTGCTGCACCCAACTTTTGGGCCCACCCAAGCTGTTTCCAGTGGCTTTTTTTATTAAAATGGCTTGTCTTGGCCCATGTTTCAGATTTTCCTAAATCCTCTCAAATAAGCAGCATCTGGCTTCAGTGAGCCCTGTACCTCTCACTAAATTGTCCAGTACTAGCAGCAGGCCTTGGTTCACAGCTTGGCCTTGCTTGGTACCTCCAAGCCCAGCACAAGTAACAGCCATATTAGATTGCTTTGTAGCTTATGCTGTGTGACCCCGGGCAGAACACAGACAGTGGCTGGCCTTAGATGTGCCAACAGCAATTAAAGCTCGACTACAACAGGAGTGTGTGTCTGCATAGCCTACATGGTGGGCATACCTTAAGTACCCAGCTTGGGTGACAGGGGAGGCTGTTCCACTGGACCCTATGGGACACCTACTACATTAAGCCACTCTATCAAGCCTAGGAGACAGAGTAGCTCTACCTAATACATATAAACAAACACAGGGAGGCTACCAAAATGAGGAGACAAAGAAACATGGCACAAGTGAAGGAACAGAACAAGACTCCAGAAAAACAACCGAATAAAATAGAGAAAAACAATCTACCTGATTCAGAGTTCAAAACGCTGTTTATAGGGATGCTCAATGAACTTAGTGAGAACCTCACAGCATAAAAAAGATCCAGTCAGAAATGAAGGATACACTAACTGAAATAAAGAACAATTTACAGGGAATTAACAGAAGTGTGCTTGAAGCTGAGGGTCAAATCAGTGATTTGAAATATAAGAAAGCAAAAAACAACCAATCAGAACAGCAAGAAGAAAAAAAAAATCCAAAAAAATGAGGATAGTGTAAGCAGCCTATGGGACAATTTGAAGGGTTCCAACATTCACATCATAGGGGTGCCAGAAGGAGAAGAGAAAGAGCAAGAAATTGGAAATCTATTTGAGAAAATGACAAAAGAAAACTTCCCTATTTGGTGAAAGAAATAGACATGTAAGTCCAGGAGAACAGAGTCTCAAAAAAGATGGATGGAAAGAGGCCCACTCCAAGACATATCATAATTAAAATGCCAGAGGTTAAAAATAAACAGAAAATCTTAAAAGCAACAAGAGAAAAGAACTTAATTACCTACAGTGGACTTCCCATAAGACTGTCAGCTGCTTTCTCTAAAGAAACTTTGCAGGCAAGAAGGGATTGGCAAGAAATATTCAAAGTCATGAAAAGCAGGGATCTACAGCCAAGATTGCTTTATCCAGTGAAGCAATCATTTAGAATCAAAGAGCAGAAAAAGAGCTTCCCAGACAAGAAAAAAACTAAAGGAGTTCATCATCATCAAATCATTATTATATGAAATGATAATGGGACTTATTTAAGAAAAAAGATCAAAACTATGAATAATAAAGTGGCAATAAATACATATCTATCAACAATTGAATCTAGAAAACTAAACAAACAAGAAGAAGAGAGACAGAATCATGGATACAAAGAGCATTTGGATGGTTGCCAGATGGAAGGGAGTGTGGGGAAATGGGTGAAGAGGTGAGGGGATTAAGAAGTACAAATAGGTAGTTACAGAATAGCCATGGGGCTGTAAAGTACAGTATAGGAAAAGGAGTGGCCAAAAATCTTATACACATGACCCATGGACATGAATAATAATGTGGTTATTGTCTGAGGGAATGGGGGGTGCTGGGTCAAAGAGGACAAAGGGGGAAAAATTGGGACAACTGTAATAGCATAATCAATAAAATATAATTAAAAATAACTATTTCAAATAACATTTTAAAAAAAGAGACCTGTAGGAAACAATTTGGACCATTTCTAGATTTGTTACTGACATTTCTGATAATACCGTACAATTTCATGAGCCAGCTGGTCTGGGGAAGTTCTCTGAAGGGAGAGATAGGATCTGGACAGGCTCTGAACTCCATTAGTAGTGACCTGATCTGCCATAACTTTGTAGGTCACACACTGCTTAATATACGTTAGTCTTCAGTTTAAAAAAAGTAATTAATACACATGCATATAATTTAAATAAATGCTGAGTGTATAAATTGATAGCAGGAGAAGAATAGGGAAGGATTCCAGGCACAAGGTACAGTTTGAGGGAAACATCAGAGGTGATAGAGTTCAAGACCTGCTGGGAAATCAGAGCGAAAGTCTGTTTGGTGGGAGTGGATTACTCAGACAAGAATGCAGTTGGCAATAGGATCAGCAGGAAGGTAGGTTCGGGCAGGTTTTTGTGCACCTGAACTAATACATTTCAGATTGTACCCTGTATGAAACAGGAGGAATGCATAATACCATGCTAAGGAAACACAGCTCTGAGCATATTACTTCCAAGTCTCAGGATTTGCATAGCTTAAGTTGGAATTCCTGGACCAGGCCTCCATTCTTAAATATTTAAAGTCTTTCCTTAATCTCTTTGTTTTCCTCATTCCTCTGACATCCCCATGTGATCACTATACACATTTGCAAATCCCCCAGTTGGAGTTAATCTTTTCATATGCTCAACGCTTTCCATTTAATCCTGGGTGATAGCCCTTATTAGTTTGCTTCTGAGTAGACAGTGGGTCTCAGGCACCAGATTGTGTGCATATAGAGAACGCAGAGAATGTCTTGTTCATCTTTGTATCACCTTCTTCTAGCACTCAGCACAGAATAGTAATTTAATGAAGGTTATTTGAAATAGGGATTTCTTTTATAAACTTGTGAAAATGCTGAATGCTGTTTCCTCTTACAAGGTGACATTAATACACATTACAAGTCGGCCCAACATAAAAAGCTGCTTAATGGATGGTAAAAAGCATGGTCATATAAATTCCTTTGCTTGAAGAATTATTTCTACCTGAGTCACATGGTGTTTTGGATCCAACAACATTAAGTACTTATGTCAAGTCTTAGAAACATTTGATAGGGGTGAAAAAGAATTATCACAAAGGTCGGTTACTGTTAGGAAAAAGTTTTCTGATTGAAAGAACCTTTTTACAAATAATAATAAATAAGCCTCTCACAATTACACTTTATGACCTTCCCAGTTTGGTTGTATAAAAGACAAACACTTTTTCTGTTGTTATTGCTTGATTAAAAAAAGAAGAAAAAAAAGACAGAATGGTCCTGATACCCAAACTTGACCTTTTGTTGTTTATGAAGGTCATTTTGTCAGCTGTGTTGGGTGCAGGGCTGGACTTTGCTCCACTGGTTGATAAGAGTAATCAACATTTTAGAATACAGGAACTATATATGAAGGTCCATATTTTTATCGCTTAGTTCCTAGTTGCTATCGAATCTCTGCTGCTTTTGTGCTCAGATTGATTTTCTGGGCTAGGTGACTGCTTTTTTTTTTAATCTCCTTTGGTAAATATACAACATCCAGGATATACTCTGCCCCCTTCCAGCTCCCTCCAGAGAAAACAGTGGAGTTGGGGAACGTGGCGGCCCTGCTCACCATAGAAGGTGTTCCACAATGATGCTTGAATGAAGGAATTAAAAGGTTCATCTCAGACTGAGGCAGAAGACAGTTTGGCTGAAGCCATTTTTGGAATTAGGGTTATTGTTATAATAATAGTCTAAACAGGATGACCCATAAATAAACCTGATGGTGCCACATTAGCCATACCAGACACTTAAGAAAATGTGCTCCCCAGGAAGATCAGTTAACAAAGAATAATTCCACATAAAATCACTGATGGAAGTACCAGGGACAAATTCAACATCAATATGAAATTTAGGGACCTATTTCTTTAATATATTTTTTATTGTATTTTTTTCCATTACCATTTAGACCCTGTATGTCCCCCTCCCCTTGACCCTATAGGGACCTATTTCTGAATATCGATGCTCTCCTTCTTCCTATGCTGCCTTCCTCCACTTTCCCATCCCTGGGGCACAAGAGCTGGCCTTTAGTTTTGTAATAGGCACTTAGACAGATATGAGCGGGGCAAGGATGATAGGTGAGGCAGAGAAGGTCACCAGGGAGGAAAGCTCCTGGTGCCTAGCAATGGGCAAAACTGGGAAAACTAGGACCTCGCTCCAGGGTGACCTTTTCTCCTCAGCACATACCTGGTCATGACGTTGAGACCTCCTACCACTTCCTCCCCAGAGATAACATCTAGGTCTCAGTTGTATTTCAGCTCCAGGCCCAGAAAAGCAGCAAAACTGGGTAGGTGATGCCAGGACCAGCTGCACTGACTCATTGCCCTGGTGCCAATGAGCAGAGACCATGCCCCTGAAGAAGCACACCTGAAAAGCTGATGAGTATTCTATTGAGATCTTCTCCTGTGACCTCCCCTAAGATTCCTGCCTGCAAGAGATAAAACCACCAGGACAAAGGACCCAGAGCACACCCCCCCCCCCACCCCAGCACTCCCATGCCATTTTCTTCCCCCTCAGGCACGCATCTCTTGAAGTCTAAGGGACCCCACCAGATGAGACTTGCAGTGAGGGGAGCAGTGGTCAGTGGCAGCTTGCCACTGGCTAACCTCCTGAACCTGTCCCCAGGGACCCCTTTTCTCTGACTTCTTAGTAGCCAAAGCAGCCCAGGCTAAGCTCATTTCCCTACCTGGTCCCTCTCCTGTTGTTCCATCTATGCTAAGCCCTTCCCTGTTTCACTGGGCCCAGCTTTAATAAACGTTCCATCTGAGTGTGCTTGTGCTGCAGCCAGGGAATTCTTGCTTGCTTTCCTGCATTTTGCCTCTGGACTGAAATATTTCCTTCAAGAAGACAAGAACTGAGGTCTCATGATCTCGCTGGTAACAGTTTGAGTGAGTGAGAGCAGTGGGGAGTCGTATTCGCTATTTTTAATACACAGACATGTGAGAGAGCTGTTTGATAGAGGATTCGCTTGCCGGCGGTTGGACCCCAGGAGGTCCAGGCTTTGAGCCAGATTCTCGAGTGAGGCAGAAATGGGGACTGGACAGATGCTCATAGGCTTTTCAGACTAGAACAGAGGGAATGCAGATGTAAAACTAGGCGTTAATTTGAGTAGTAATTTAGAGTAGGTGTGATTTAGGAAGATCTAAAGGATATGGAATTAATGGGAAGGTTAATTATGGGCCTCTTGAAGTGAGAGAATGATGGCAGATTACGGAATATGCTTAGCTGCTAATCATTATGTATCTTAATATCTATGTTCTAAAAAGTGGTAGCTTAAAATAAAGACTGGTACATTTTTAAATAGTAGCTTCCCTTGCCTGCATTTGTTACCTTATTTCACGAACATGAATCTCATTTCAAAAATCAAGGAACCTGTTGCTATGCAGTAAGGGAAAAAGGCCACGTTAATTCTTCAATTTATGAGTAGAGAATTGAGACTGGAGAATTATTATTATTTGTATGCTTATTTATGGTGTTTATTTATATATTTGGCTCCTGTCCCACAGAAAATTTGGGCAGGAACGACAGACAACTCAGGACAACACCACACCAATCCCAACCCCCAACGCCCAGCCAGCTGCCGTCTCTGGACCCCAGATGGAGTAGAATAATCCCTGAGTTTCTACGTGTAGAAATGGACAGCTACAGGACTCATGAATTAAGTCATTCAGTACTTTTCAACCATGGAAAAAACTACTCAGGGTCTCACTCAGGATTTATTTACTTTAATTTTAGACATGACTATAATAAGCTGGGTTATCTGGCTTTATCTAGCCCACAGGAGACCAGAGCTATACATTGCCTTGGCATCACAATTATGAAATGGTTTTCACAGCCATTATTAGCTGCTTGAGGCAGACACAGCAATAACATCAAGTGGCAGTTGACGGCCTGACAGCCCCGAGAAGACAGACGACTTTTAAATAGTAGCTACATAAACCACAAGAATACACTAGTCTACAGCTGTGATTAGGGGGAAGGAGAAAGGCATGCATCACTCTTCCCAGGAGACAGTGCCACAGGTCAGACTCAGGTTCCCAAACAAATATAGAGGTCATCCAGCCAAGTCTCCCGGTTGGCACTCCTATAGTCTTCCTTTGAGGCCGTCGGACAGGCTCTGCTTATGTGCTGCCAGTGATGTGATTCTATCCAGTTGACAAGGAGTCTGCTGCACATGATTAATTTTATGAGTCAAGTTGGCAGGGTCATGGTGCTCAGACATGTGGTCATACATTAATCTGGATGTTTCTGTCAGGGCATTTTAGAAAGAGTCAACATTTAAATGAGTGAACTTTGAGTAAAGCAGATTGTGCTTTGCAATACAGGTGGGCCTTGTCTAATCAGTTGAAGGCCTGCATAGGAAAAAAAAAAACACAAAACGACCCTGACCTACCCAAAACAAGAGAGAATTCTGCAGCAGGTGGCTTTCAGACTTAAATTGCAGCCAGCCTCATCTCTTTTGCTCCCCACGGGACATTTGGCCATGCATGGAAACATTTCTGTTGTCACTGGAATGTGTGTTTAGGGGGGCTGCTGCTGGTGTCTAGGGGTAGGTGCCAGGGATGCTGCTATACTTCCTACACTGTCTTGCACGGCTCCCATGGCAAAGAATTATTCAGCCTAAAAAGTCAATAGTGCAGAGTTAAGAAACCTTGAATTAGACACAATTCTTGCCTCCATGTAGCTGGAAATCATTTTTGTAATCCTTATAACACCTCTATATGTAATACACATTATTATCTATTATAGAAAAAGAACCTAAGCCACAAACAGGTTAGGATAAAGCTAAACTGCTCATGGATGCCTCCTGGAACTGGGGCTGGTGGTGCACTTTCACTTTGTATATAACGACTTTTGATATCTTTGAATTTTTATAATCTGTTGTACTTTTATTGTTATTATTTTTCTAATTAAAATCAGAGTTTTAAAAATTTTTTAAAAATGCTTTATCACTCCCAATTTCCTGATTAAAACAACCCAGAATCCTCAACTTATCTTCCCAGGTGCCTCAATATCTAGTTCTGTCTCCTATTCCAGCTCCTTCCCTCCCCGTTGTACCGCGGATTCCAGTGCACTAGGTGGATATCTCTTTGCAGATGCCTGTACTTTGCTCTGCTCATCTTCCTACTGCCTGTGACACCGAGGAGAGTCTTGTACATAAACTGTGAACCAAAGTAAATTACAAAGATGAGTTCTGTTTATATGGAGCCCAAATCTGCCTCTCTATGTAATTTTACCCACTGGTCCTGTTTCTCTGCTCTAGGTATTTACAGATTTATATCTAAGGCATCCTCACAAGACAACACTACCAACATTTAAATATTTATCTTCTTTAAGTTTTCTTTTTGTACGTGAAGCTTCTTTAATTATTTCAGTCATTTTCCAGACTGGATCTTGCTTTAAGACAATTTTACCCTCCTAGCTGCCCTCCTCTGCTAGAATGCCCTTCTCTGCTCATATCCTTTCTACAGTGGGGCATGCAGTATGGTGTATCAAAGTTCAGGGGTGGAATAACTATTTAGAAAGCAAACATCTCTTCCTCCTGATTTCTTCCGGAACTTTGTATGTAGGCTTTCGTTGCATTCACTTCTTTGGAAGTTGAGTCACACATCATCGAATCAGAGCTCACCATGGTAGATGAGATGTTTATCATGATACCAAGTCATCAACAAAAGCCTTAAATCATATTCAGCACACCTGGCTTAAAAAGGCAGGGAAGAATTCAGTGCAATTTATGCATTTATATAAAATAGATACAAATCTTTTTAAAATTGTTTTTTTCTTAAAGAGGTATTCACACAACTATCTCAAACACTAAATTCTCCAGAAGTCCCCAGTTTCCCCAAGGCTCTAGTGAGACAACATTGAATTGTACTGTGAATCAGAATGAATCAAGAGAGACCGTTCTAGAGCACAGCAAGAATCCTAAAGTTTAAAGACAGAGCGTGCGTGCTGCTGATTTCAAAAGTTGGTTTTTGAAATGTCCGCAGAAAGTTTAGAATAAAAAAAGTTATGTGGTTTGCCAAAGATCCCTTGAAAAATCAGTGACACCATCCCAAATACCAGATAAGGGTCTAAAATGCTTAAAATAAAATGAACTTTAAATATTTTGTCTCTAAAATATCATGCATTTAGAAGGTGCTGTGTTTGTGTGAAGAAATGGCAACAATGTGCTCAATTGGTATTTTGTCTCTTCAAAGTCCATTTCTCTAGTTGACTTACCTATGAAACCTCTGGATTTCTCTCCTATTAGAAGATATTCTTTCTACAACAATTTGAAATATATTAAGCTACCAATGAACACCGTTAGCAGTACGTACATCAAGTGACCAAATTTTATCACCTACCATCTTCATCATCTGTTCTCTTCCAAGAAATAAGGCTCATTTTCTGGTAGCCTTTTGATTATGTTACCATGCCCTTCTCAAAAACCTTCAGGAGCTCCCAGATGCTTCTGATATTAAAGAAAGATTTGGAGTAATGAACTTTGAGACTTTCTTACAAATTGAACATTATCACAAAAGGCTCTACTTTTTCTTCCACTTGGTGTTTCCACCCCAGTCGGGGAAGACTGCCTGCTTTCCCACAGGAAGACTCGTTCTTACCTCTAAAGTTTGCAGACCTGTTTGCTATGTTCATGTTTAGTAAGAGCTCTTTCTAGGCTTATGAATTTTCTCAAATGGCGTGTTTTATAGCTTAAATGGAATCATTTAGGCCACCTTTTTGCAAATTAGAAGTGCAGTTTAATCAAGGTTTAGGGAAGATGGCTTGAGACCCTGCTTTATTAGGAAGCAAGTTCTGGAATAAACACCTATTTTTGGATTACTCTTATCAACCTTCTATTTATTACTTAATTCGTCATTATGTACCCACTTTGAACTTATTCCCCACCTATTTTTGGACTACTCTTATCAGCCTTCTATTTATTACTTACTTCTTCATTATGTCTCCAATTTGAACTTCTTCCTGCAAGAGACTGAATACACTGAACACAGAGGAAAAGAGTAAAAATAATAACTAACATTTGATGTTGAGTGTGTTTAACATGTCTGGGCTCTTTATCTACTTTATCACTAATTTTGACAATAGTTACACAAGGCAGAAATAGATACACTTATTTTAAAGATTTCAAATTGACTGAGAGAAGTTTAGTGATTACTAAGGATCCCATGAGTACCACGTGCCTAAAAGGGGAAACCAAAAAAAAAATTTGCAACTCTTTATTAATTATCATTGTACCTTGTAGGGGGGATGAAAGAGGGAGATTTGTGGAGTATATATGTAAAAAAATCCAATATCCATGCATGGATTCTGTTAGGGAAATATGGACGAATTGTGGATTATGGTACAAAAGTAGAGTAGATGTTGGGATTGAGTTTCTCTAACACTGAATTGGATTTACTTTAAAGTTGGAACCATTTTAATTTTAAAAAACAATCTGATGGAAAACAGAGTGGATGGTAGTGATTTAGAAAGTCTTTCATACTTTTATCTTTATCTTCTCATTGCCTTACCATTAAGATTATGGGAAGCCATGTTTGGGTTGGGTATTTCTATGTGGCTGACATTTAAATTGGATCTAAGATGGAACGGTAGCTTGGAGATCTGAGTTTGTCAAACATCTGGTTCAATAACATAAAATATAGTGATTTGAATATTTCAGCCAAATCATAGTTTTCCATGATCAAAAATTAGATGAATAATATCTACAGTAATTTCTGTGTCTCAAGTCATTAGTTGGTCTGCATCCATATTGCCACACTATCTACCAAAGCTACTAAGAAGACACAGTGGAGACGGGTTGAAGATTTACTCCCTCTGCCTTTCCAGACCACTCATGTTTGTCTCCTGAAGGAGCAACCGGAAGGAGATAGATGTGGAAAGGGCCTTCACGGTGTAAACTGACCCATCAGCCTTTGAAAGAACGAGAAATTACTTTAGCATGGTGAAAATGAAGGTTACAACCTGTGATGAGTTGTGATCTGTTTGCTAACAGTCCTTACTTTATAGTATTGAATATTTTATTTTTCTGTATTTGTGATACCTAAGTAAAGGTTAGCACCAGTTTACAGCACATGACAAGAACCCCATGGCATTTCTGCCCTTATTATCCTCCCTGGACTATAGCCACATTTTTTAATGAGTTTTCTGATAGCAGCACTACTTTGGGCCTTTTATCATGTATCCTTAGGCACAAAACTCAACTTGAAATGAGAAATGGAATTTTATGTGTATGTGTGTGTATAAAAGCTGGAAGTTAAGACAAATATTCAAAAAATTTCTAGGAGTCAGAAAATTGTATTACTTGTTACATGATCAAACTTACAAACTGAGATAGGATGACTATATATTGAAAGGTTAATCTATATATTTAAAAAACTTGAGAAATAGTATAAAACGATTACTATGTGAAAGTGAAAATAAGAGTCAAATGATAAGGGAAGCCGTTTTTATCCTGCCTAAGACTATTTCTTTTGAGTCTTGAATCTTAAAGACCACCCGGAAATGGAATTGACTTGGAGGGGGAATGAAGAGCCTGGAGTTGTGGGTAAACAAAACAACAAATTCTTCCTTTGTCCTATGCTTCTTTGCTAATAAATATTAATTGCCCTTTTCCATTGACCTTCCTCATTGTCATTTCCAACTTAACTTTTTAAAGGTTCTAAATTTGCAAGATTAAATCTGAGAAAAATTTGACCTTTTGCACCAATATAATTTCTATTTTCAATTCCTGTGAACATGAGTGCCCTCTTCTATTTCTCTTTCTCAGGGATCAAACTTACAGAAAGCTGTAAATACATGCTTACTCCAGCATAAGATGAAAACACACATAGAAAATTACAAATAGAGTCGTTATTTAGCCCAACTTTGTCTGATTTGGAAATAAATCTCATGTTTGTGCAGCCTTGTCTTAGCTTGCCTTAACTAGTTCTTATTTCTGTTTATTCAGCAAAGTTATTTCCCGCACAGATCACACCTTTGCCTGGCAATTGGATGTTTTGTTTCTTTACATCACTTCCCACTAGTCCTGTTTTGAAGTCCTGCCACACACAGTTTGTGGTTGCTTTACTTCAGTCCAGGTAATCTCACCTGCGGTCATTTAAGTGAGGAGGTTCTTCTGGAGCTGTTGATTTTCTGATGATTCCTCCTGTAATGAATTACACAGTTTCATTGCACTTGACAATTTGTCTCCTCAACTTTACAGAAACAATTTGTTTTCTATTAAGTATGATTTAACAGAAAGAGAACTACATTGTGTGCTGGGGGATCTTGGTTATTCTCAGTGGGTCCCCTACCCACTTACCCAAGTGACTTCTCGTCAGAAGAATGAAGGAGCAGGGTTATGTCTGTTGTTTTCAATTTGGAGTGCATAATAAAGCCATTTGAGGAACTTGAAAACATACCACCCCTTGGCACCGGCTATAAAAGTCACCGGTTAAACTGAAGAAAGATATGTTAGAACTGGGGTCATGCGAAAGCTTCAGCCTCAGAATGTGGCCTTTAATCTGTGGACTCCAGAAAAATATAGCATGAATAAAATACCTAAGAATGTAATAGGGAAGAATGCCTGCCTGCCCATCTCTGGGCCATAAGGTTATCTGGCTAGAGTTCCTTTTACCTATATATTTATCCTTCTTGATCATAAACCACTTATGTATCTCCTGTGTCTACCTCTAAGGACCTAAAAGCACTTCATGTAGTTTTTAATTAATCTTAAGATCTGGTTAAATGACTAAAAGTCCCATCTCCATATATCCAGCTGTGGACATAAGCACGTATACGCAAGTTGGTGGCATTTAGGGACCCTGCTTCCCAATTTACTAGGTGTGACTGCTGAAATGATGAAGATCTTACTTAGTTAATATTTTGGGTCAGGGGCCGAGAGGGCTTAGGGAATCCAAAAACTTTGGGAAAGAGTGGGTGGTTTTATAGGGGGAGGAGGTACTTTTTCTAAGTGCTGACTGGCTACATACTTCAGGCAAATCCTCCCAGGGGAAGAGGAGGGGCTGCTTGGAAAGCTGGCTGTCTCAGCAACTTCTATCTTACGCTTCCCTCAGGAAAAAAGCCTTCAATCCTGTAGTGTTGCCCAGGTAACATTCTATCGGGGATGAACACCTTGGGTCTGGTTAAGCAGTTAATACTGTTGACAGCTGTGCCAGTTAGGGTTTGGAGCAACCACAAATTAATGTGGGCTGTAAAATGTACTGTGTTTCCCCAGCTTCCTGTTTTTCCTGAGAACAAAACATTAAATCTTTAAAATTTTATATATACCAATAAGAAACCCAAACCATCAGTATAATAAGAAGAGATGTAAACTTCTTTGACATTAAAATTATATATGTGTGTCTATGTGTACACAATGTACCAATGCCAGCATCATTTTTAACGGGAGATTTAGAGCTTTTTATGATAAAAGACAAAGAACCCCATCACTGCTACTAGCACTCCTAGTTTAGAAGTACTGACCAAGGTAATTAGACATGAGAAAGTAAAAAGAGGAATAAATATTTGAAAGAAGGAGATAATTTTGTTATTTATAGGTGGTGATAATATATTAAGAAAAATAAAGAAGTAAAAAAATTATTAGAAACAATGAGATAAATTAGTAAGATGGTTGATTTCACCCACACACAAAAAAGAATTTATTCACTCGCAGCTGTGTAGAATGTATTAATCACATTTTTTACTTTTAAAGAATCCCCAAATAAATAGTTTCCCTATATATAAAGAATAGTTGGTTAGATAATATTGTGGAGCAAAGTTACCAATTGCAAAAGCAACTAAAGAAAAAAATATATACTCAGAAATAAAATTGAGAAAAAATGTGCAGAAATTAGGTAAAGATTAATAATACTCTCAAGAGACTTGACAGTAAAAATATCAGAAGAAATACTCTGGTAAACTGCTGGATATGGGCATGCTATCCCAAAGGGCGTGTTCAAAACAAGTTAAAGTAATCACAACACTGTCTTCTAAGGAGGGCAGTTTTTGGTAACTGGAGGGCCCTTTGTTTGGCAGAACATCAAGACAGATTTGAGGAGGCAAGTTGAAGAAAAGAACTATGCAAACCACTCCCTATTTCAGCCCTAGATATAGGAAATGAATAAGAACAGACATGTCTGATAGGGATTTTCCTGTGAGCATGTGTTTTGCAAAACCTGTTCATATTTTCTATGAAAACTCCAGTTATGTTTACTAAGGCTTTTGCATGAGAAGGTTTTTTCAGGGCATTAAAAGCATGCTGAGTTAATGTATCATGGTAGTCTAAGGCATAGGACAAACACAAAGACAGCTATGTGGACAGCTTGCCACTGTTCACCCAAATTAAGGCACATCTGAAATCTGGGTTATCTTGAGAAAATATTTGCAACATTTGGATGAAGTTCTAATAATCTCTATAATAAAAGCAGTCTTATAATATAGTTAGGAAGAGGCAAATCAAAAGGCAAGAGGGCAAAGGCAGTTCAAAAAATAAAAGATATAGATAGTCAATAAGCATAAAGAAAACATCTAACTTTATTAATAATCACAGTAAATCAATTACATTGGTGACATATGAATTGGCTGTATTTTTCTACATGTTAATTTGGAATTTTAAAAACTAAAATAAACACACAAACAAACAAAACATTACCTTTTACCTATCAATCATGGTTCTGAGAATTTAGCCTAAACCAATCAGAAACATTCACAAAGTATATGTAGAAAAATGTTTTTTTTTTTTGTGACCTCCCCACCTCTCTACTCTTACTCTGATGTCAGACAATTTAGTTTCTCTCTGTTTGTCCCTGGTTCCTTTCTTTTTTTTTTTTTCAAGTATATTTTATTGATTATGCTATTGCAATTGTCCCATTTTATTTCTCCCCTTTATCCTCCTCTGCCCTGGATCCCCCTCCCTCCAGCATCACCCCCACTTAGTTCATGTCCATGTGACGTACATAAAAGTTCTTTGGCTTCTCTATTTGCTATACTGTTCTTAACCTCCCCCAGTCTGTTTTGTGCCTACAAGTTGTGCTTCTTACTCCTTGTACCATTTCCCCCCATTCTCCCTCTCCCCTTTCCCACTGATAACCCTCCATGTGATCTCCATTTCCATGATTCTGTCTGTTCCTGTTCTAGTTGTTTGCTTACTTTGTTTTTGTTTTTCAGGTTCAGTCATTGATACTTTTGAGTTTGTTGTCATTTTACCGTTCATAGTTTTGGTCTTCTTCTTTTTCTTAGATAAGTTCCTATAACATTTCATATAATAAGGGCTTGGTGATGATGAACTCCTTTAACTTTACCTTATTTGGGAAGCACTTTATCAACCCTTCCATTCTAAATGATAGCTTTGCTGGATAGAGTAATCTTGGAAGTTGGTCCTTGCCTTTCATGACTTTGAATACTTCTTTCCAGCCCCTTCTTGCCTGTAAGGTTACTTTTGAGAAATCAGCTGATAGTCTTACAGGAACTCCTTTGTAGGTAATGCTCTCTTTTTCTCCTGCTGTTTTTAAGATTCTCTTCTTATCTTTAATCTTAAGTAACTTAATTATGATGTGTCCAGGTGTGTTTCTTCTTGGATCCAACTTCTTCGATTTGTATTTCTAGTTCCTTTGCCAGGTTGGGGAAGTTCTCCTTCATTATTTTTCAAATAAATTTTCATTTCCTTGCTCTTCCTCTTCTCCTTCTGGCACCCCTATAATTCTGATGTTGGACTGTTTAAAGTTGTCCCAGAAGTTCCTAAGCCTCCTCATTTTTTTTTTTTTTAATTCTGGTTTCTTCATTCTATTCTGATTGAATATTTATTTTCAATTATTGATTGAAAATCGTTGTTTCAAATCATTGATTTGAGTCATGGTTTCCTTCCCTTCTCTGCTAGTTCCCTGTACATTTTGATTTATTTCACTTCATATAGCCTTCATTTTTTCTTTTATTTTGCATCTGTACTCAATCATTTCTGTGAGCATCCTGATCACCACTGTTTTGAACTCTGCATCTGATAGGTTGGCTATCTCCTCATCACTTAGTTCTTTTTCTGGAGCTTTGCTCTGCTCTTTCATTTGGGCCATATTTTTTGTCTTGGTGTACCTGTTCTGTAGAAAAATGTTTATTATAGAATTGTTTATAATGATAAAAGTTGGAAACAAAATCAACCATAGGGTATTTGTTAAATAACTTACGATATAACCACATTAAAGGATACTATGCACCTATTAAAAATGATGTTGTATTTATTTATTGACATGGTGAGATTTTCATGAGCTCTTGTTAAACAAAAAGACATGTATACAAAAAATGTAATTTTATGATATTATTTGGTTAAAAGGAATTTCTCTGTATGTCTGTATCAGAATGTATGTCTGTGTCTAAAAACATACAGGTAGTTTACATGTATAGAAGGTAGAAATGTGGGGGATCTTAATGATTTCTATGCTTCTCTATGTTTTCTATTTTTATGTAAAATAGGTGTGATGAACTTGTATGAGGATGATGATAATAAAGAAAGATTTACAGCAACATCACATATTTTAATATTTTACTATTCTTTGGAAAATATTCATGTTCTTACTTGACTCTAGTTCATAACTTTAAACCCTTTTCTTTTAAAATGAAGCAACAGCTTCTCTCTGTCTCCCTCAGGGAGATACATCTTTTGTTGTGTATTTTGGCATGAAAGAGGTGGAAGGAGCCTGGGCTGTTGTCTTCTCACCGGCCCCAGCGGTGTTTACAGGTAAGAATATTACTATTTGGGCAAGTGTCCCAACATAGTCACATTACACAATTTTACAGAATTGAGAACTTTCCCGGTAGGGGTGTGTGTGTGTGTGTGTGTGTGTGTGTGTGTAATATCCAAGAAGTGAGCTAGTAAAGCAATAGGAGCTGGATGAGAGCTCCTGGGAACCTGTGTGCAAACACTTTCAGACGCAAGACCTGAAACCAAGCCAGCACACAGAGTACATGGACAATTGGACCATTTTTCTTACTCCTTTTTTTTGTTTCTTACAAACCAAGCCAATATTTGCAGATACCCTTGTGTTTAAGTCCAAGTGAGATAAGTAAGGTGCCTTCAAGACACCTTTGAGCATGCGTGTTGGAAAGACAGGAAGTTGGTCCTTGCCTTTCATGACAGGAAAGACAGGAAGTTGGTCCTTGCCTTTCATAACCATGCTGTTGAGGACGTGGGGGCTGAAGAAGGCAGAGCACTGTGGCCAGGTGGGCCAGTTCTCCAGCCATGTGGTGTGAGGTTTTAAATGTTAACACATCTTTCAACTGGCAAAGAAGTTATGGGGTAGCCTAGAAAAAAAAATCACTGAAATCTTAAATGCAGGATACAGTGAGCAGGAGAGAATCTTACCTGTGAAGTGTCTTAGCAGCATTGGGATCCTTTGAGGTACTTTTGGTGTAGAGTGGAATTCACTCGATAGAAGAATGTAACCTGCCCTAGATATCTGTTCTCTTATGAGTACAAACTTGTGCAGATGATGATGGAATAAATGTGTGGTTGTTCCAATATGTGTTCCTTTGAGCCAGACTGTGTTCAATATCATTAACCCTAAACTGCTTAATGAACCACAGCTGCCTTCCTGATTTACTAGTAAATTATTATAAAATAGTTGGCCTATGCTTGAAAGGGAGGCATTGTTGGTAGTTAAGCCAATGTCCTTGGAGCTGGGACTCAGCCAGCCTCTTATGGCTGATTCATCTTTGTTTGTTTTCCCAGACAAAACATTTACTTTAAAAAAACTGTCTAATGTAGGATAGCTGATAAACTACTTAAGTCAACCCAGCAGGTCAAGTCATTTGCCGTCTTTACTGGTTACTAGGTACAGAGTAGGATTTCTAGAGTGGGAGGTACTGGGGAGGCAGGAATGGAGGATAATAAATTCCTTTGTGCCTTTTATCTACACTTAAAAAATGCTGGTTACTACAGAAGTATCTGGATATGTTAATATTTTTCTGCAAGGTTTATATTATTTTTGTTCTCCCCATTTCCTATAGAGGAAGGAAGAGTTAGAACTTAGTGACAAACTAGACAATGGCAGTAGTTTAGTGGGCCATAGTGTCTTCCTCTTGCATTTCCAGCATTTGCCCATCGCTGAGGACACCACAGCATGTGGCCCATAAGTAGGGCACTGAACTCGCCACTCAGCACTTTATTTAACGAGTCACCATTCTTGACATCACTGTGTCAGCTGAAAGAAAACCCCAGAGGATTTACTGTGAATGAGATGAGCTAGACATGCGGACTCCAAGCTGGATCTGACCATTTTGTCCAAATTGCGAAGGCTATCTAAATGATTTTTAAAGAGGCTCCCAGACCATCTCAATTTCTATAATGACTCTTGCACTCTAAAACTAGCTAAACTTGTTTCATTATTTGTTAAAGGTTAACTGAGAGAAAAAGTAGACAAGAGCTAAGAAAAGAAGTATAAAATGAAATAGGACCAAAAAAATCAAATACCGAATGGCTACAATTGGTGTCTTAACCAGCAAGCAAAATGGTTCCTGAGTAGAAAATGCAAGGGATAAAAATAGGAACACAGTTGGGCAGAACAGAAATAACATGAGCAGTCAAAACAGAGCACTGTGAATATGGCCCTTGAGTCCTTTGTTTCTAAAATTGAGGGTGATAAACATATTAAATGTCTTTATTCTAGGGAATATTTTTCCAAAGACAATTCTGATTCCCAGGGAGTGAGCTCCCTGCTTTTAAAGTCTGTCCCTGTCTTTTTTCACATGGCGTCAGGAGAGGGATGCATCCAAAGATGATGGAAGGACTGTCACTCCCCACAGGGCAGTAGTAAACTTACATCCTGCTGACTAAAGCAGGTCCCTTCCAGAGAACTGTGATCTCATGAAATAGCTGGCCCACGCTTGAAAGGGAGGCATTGTTGGTAGGTAAGCCAACTTCCTCGGAGCTGGGACTCGGCCAGCCTCTTATGGCTGATCCACCTTTGTTTGTTTTCCCAGACAAAAAGGATTGCAACACATTTAAGGGCCACGGCAAAAAACTTGCTTGCAACAGTGAGATGTTCTACGTTGCTAAACTGTACACAGTATCCAATTAAAAAAACAAACAAACACAAGGAACCAACAACACAAAACCCAGTGAAAGCTGTTAGCCAAGAGGCTGTTCGAATGTTACTTTTTTAAAAGTATTCACCAGTTCACCCAGTTTTCGCTTTTTTTTTGAGAGGAAGGGAGACTTGGGCTGTTGCCAAAGAAGATAAAAACCCGTACTTCTGCAAACATATTCTTTATTTCCTTTCACCAGGCAATTCTGCTTTAGTGGGATACATACTACATTAAGTTTCAAAACCTTGGATACTTTGGGCAAATAATTTGCTCTCCCGGAGCCCAAGTTCATTTCATTTATGAAACCAGGATGGTAATACTTCCATGGACTATGCATGGTTTGGTTAAAATGGATAAATGAAATACTGTACGTGAAAGCATTTATCAACTGCAAGGTGTGACGCTAATGTGAGAACAGGAGGGATCATCTTTGTTTACCTTGGAACAGATGATGGTTCTGGGCACTGAAATAGGGGAGACGCCACCACAATGCTCTCATTTCCCCAAGTTTGAGAGGCTGGGAGAAGAGAAAGAAGTGAACCCTGAGAGTTGGAAACTCCCATTTCTCTATTAAACTGGACAGAAAAATAATTTTCTTAAATGTTAGAGAAAAGCATTAATGATCTAGGGTTTCGCCCAGTTCTCCTTCTTTACCTAGACCGGCATTGTCCAATACAGCGCGGGTCTAGGTCACCACGCCGCTCCCAGTGCAGCAGGGGAGCCAAACCGTGGTTTCCTATGAGCGACTTGTGGTTCTTGAACTCTGCAGATATGACGAGTCGTAACTGAAATGTGTCAGATTGTTCTTAATTTCAGTGTTTCTGGTTTTATTTTGTTTGCTTTTTTCTTTTGTTGATTAGGTTCCACTTATAGATGAGATCATATGGCATTTGTCCCTCATTGCCTGGCTTATTTCACTTGGCATAATGCTCTCCAGTTCCATACATGCTGTTGCAAAGGGTAGGAGCTCTTTCTTTCTCTCTGTTGTGTAGAATTCCACTGTGTAAATGTACCATAGTATTTTTGATCCACTCATTTACTGATGGGCCCTAGGGTTGCTTCCGGCACTTGGCTATTGTAAATTGTGCTGTTATGATCATTGGGGTACAAAGGTTCTTTTGGATTGGTGTTTCAGGGTTTTTAGGGTATAATCCTAGCAGTAGAATTGCTGGGTTAAAAGGCAGTTCCATTTTTAGTTTTCTGAGGAAATTCCATACTGTTTTTCACAGTGGCTGAACCAGTCTGCAAAAGCTTCTGCATGGCTAAAGAAAACAGCATTAAAATGAAAAGAGAACCAACTATATGGGAAAACATATTTGCCAATGATACCTTGGACAAGGGTTTGATCTCCAAAATATATAAATAACTCACATGACTCCACTCCAGGAAGACGAAAAACCCAATTAAAAAATGGGCAAAGGACTTGAACAGACACTTCTCCAAGGAGGACATACAGAGGGCCCAGAGACATATGAAAAGATGCTCAGCATCTCTAGCCATCAGGGAGATGCAAGTAAAACCACAATGAGATACCGCCTCACACCAGTCAGAATGGCCTTCATCAACAAAGCAACAAACACTTGTTGGAGAGGATGTGGAGAAAAGGGAACCCTAGTGCACTGTTGGTGGGAAAATATCTTGTTGGTATTTTTATATTGATTGCATGTAGTGGTGATAATATTTTGGACCTATTGGGTTAAAATATATTGTTCAAATAACTTTTATGTTTTAAAAAGACTATACAACTTACAATTATACAGATGGCCCACTTTGGGTTCCTGTTGGATAACACTGCTCTAAAAGTCAGAGGGGAAAGAAAGACTTGGCCTTAATTGACGTGCTTCTTGCATTCCAGTCTCCATCGACCTGAGTGCAAGGCTGTTTTTCCTTATCAGTTCAATTCTTGGGCAGCCAGTTCATTTGGGAAGTACATGAACACACCAGAGAAAGATCATAGGAAGGCCATTCCGAAACCCTCAGAGGACATGGCCCAAAGTAGGCACTCAGGACCCCTCCTACCCCTCCTTCCTTCCTTCCTTCCTTCCTTCCTTCCTCCCTCCCTCCCTCCCTCCCTCCCTTCCTCCCATCCTCCTGTCCTTCCTTCCTTCATCAAGCATGCAATTAAAATGGGGAATGGAGGAATTTGCAATTTCATGTCTCCAAAAGAAAGAACAGGAACAAACGGTTTTCCTCTTTTCACTCTTACTAGTTCTGAACAGGGAGAGATACTATGATTGGCTTTGTAATGGCCTGTGTCCAAGTCACTTATTAAAATCTATTTTATAAGACATACATGCATTTCTTAGCTTCCTTCTGAAGGTTTAGATGCCTTGAAGTCAGGAAATGTGTTTTACATATCTTGCTTTTGCTTTGTATCTTAAGAGGTGCTCAGTAAATGTTGTTGAAAATTATGGGTAAAATAAATATGTCTATGAATTTATCTTTCTGACCAAAATTGAAATTTGAACTTAAAATGCTGTATAATTGATTTGATGTTGATGATATATGCATTTTAAAAATTGTGGCTTGTGGTTTAAGATACATTACTTTTATCTGTTAAAAAAATCTTATTTTTAAAGCCCCTCCGAAAGAATTTAACAAATGAATAAAATCTTCCCAGATTAAATCCCTGGCTCACTTATTTCCAAAATACAATCCTCTCTCAGTTTTGTCATTTCAGCAACAAACTAAAAATTGTCCCAGGAACAAACTGATAAGTCCTGTGTGAAATAAGAGAACAATAAGAGAGGAACAATAAGGGAAGAATAACAGCCCCATTAACCTGGCGATGGGGATTGAAATCTCCGCGGGGGGTGGGGGTGGGGCGTGGAGCCGGTTGGATGGGGAACAGCCCGGGCACAGTGAGCACTCACGGGCTAGGGGCCCAGCAAAACCCCGGAGTCCAAACAGCCTCAACGGGGGGTGGGAGGGAGGGCTTGGGGGGCAGGGCTGAGCCTGGCTGCAGGGATCAAAGGGAAGCAGGGGAAAGAGCCAGAGCAGTGTTGCTCTTTGAGCAGAGATAATGGAGTCCTCTGGGGTGAAGAGAATGAACACACAGAGAGATTTCAAAACACAACAGACCCAGAGCTGATCGGATTCCTTTATTCCATACCTCAAACTCATCAGGCTTGTCCTCAATTCAAAATCACTCCATATTGAATTACAGGGTTGGAAAAAAATAAAAGGGCGTCCTGTTGAGTGTTTTTTCAAACCGTGGGTTCATCTCTCTTCAGTGCATGAAATTAATTCAGTGGGTGGAGATTCGTATTCAAATAATGAAACAGAATAGAATGGACCCTTGAGGGGCTTAGTAAGTACTGGGGATGAATATTGTTTTATGAAGATTTTGTGTTTGTGTGCATGTGCGTGTATGTGTGTTTGGTACAGATAAAATGTATTTCTTATTACGGATCTCAGCTGAATGGTGAAACTCAGGAGAAACTGAGCTAGTCTATCCCTCTGCCTTATCTTTGAGGTAGCCTAAAATCAGTCCTAGGAAATGAAGCCTTTGGGGAATAGAGGTTTCATAACCTCTCAGACTAATCCCTTGGAGGCATTCCTCCTGCAAATGCATCCCCTCCACAAAAACAGTCAGTTCTTTAGGAAAGAGGTCCAAGATCAGGCATTTCATTCTGATGAAGCTAATGCTGCTTGTCAGAAACTGTGGGCAACCTCCCTTTAAAGCCCCTAATTAAGGAGAAGGAACAGGGAAAAAAAAATGATAATGGCATGCCTAAAACGTGAGGCGGCCACTTGGCCAGTATTCATTAGAGAGCCTGCAAACTGTGGGTTCTATTTAAGGAAAGTCTGGGATGGTTTGAGGGAAAAATGAAACTGTGTGGTTCAAACACTTCTCTTCTTCTTCCCAGCTCTGCTTCCAGCTTACTTATTTTACCTTGACTTATGTCTTGAAATTTTAGTCAAATTTGGTTTATAATTTGCTTTATGATTTAAGAAGCAGACAAGAGCATATATAGAAAAGACCAGACAGAGAAGAGACAGTTTTTTTAAATACAAAAACTGTATTAAAGATTCTGGCAAAAGATGAGGACATTCCTGGATCCACTTTAGACAACCACCAGTGATGGAGAAAAAGGAATTGAGTTCCATTTCCGTCTCATGGAGTTAAACTTAAAATTCAAAGTCCACCAGGTGAAGGGAGGAACGTTAACTACAGACTTCATTATTTTCTGCAAAGCACGAAAGACAGGGAGAGACTTGTGAGGGAAAAGTCCTTCAAAGAATTCTGAGTCAAGTTATCTCAAGGCAGATCTTGTCCCATCCAGACACAAAAGAAAGTGCTGAAGGTTTTACAATGGTGTGGCCACTAAAAATACCATTTAAAGACGAGCGAACTTCTTTATCGCCCCAAGAAATCAAAGTAAACCATCTGAAACTCAAGCTGTAGGAAATCCCTCTGCTCAGATACTGTATCCAGTGCGACACTGAAACAGCGTATCACTTTCTGAGAGCGGAGGCTGCCTGGCTTAACCTCCATTCCTTGGCGTTCAGTTCAGTTCAGTTCAGTAACAGACATTCTCTCATGTCTCATGTGTCAGAGACATGGATTTTAGCCGTAATTATGGCCTGCTAATCTGGCATAGCCCCAGTCAAACAGACAGAACGAGCACATTATCATTACGGTAGCAACCTAGTTTCTCTCCCTTGCACGGGGCATGGGTCTGGGAGAGAGACTATTGAGAAGTTTGCTTGCTGTTGCCAGCTTTGCCTCTATCTAATCTTGAAGGAGCTTGGTTTCTCCAAAGGAAGAAATGTGTGCCACCCTCCCACCTCACAGAGTTGCTGAGGAAACAAAAAACCCCGCAAGGGCAGTGTTTAAACATGTCATAACTGGGCACTGAGCTGCTGTGGATGGGTTTGTACCATTCCACTGTCTCTTCCACCCACCCATCCTGGGAAACTGACACAGAATGGGTCTTATTCTGTGTTTTTCTGCCCTGTCTTCCCAGGCCCTTCTCTCCTCTCAGTTAACCTAGTCTGAAGCCTTGGGGACATGCAGTCATATTTTAGATGCAGAGGACAATTTCAGGTGAAATGGTTACTTTCTCTCAATTCTTAAACAGAAAAGAATGTTTAATAGTGGGAATTTCAAGGTTGCTGAAGGCAGTATTAGTGATAATTTTGTGCAATGTGCTTTTCCAATATCTCCTTCAAATCATACAATAACAGCAACATTTGCTCATATATATGAGCCCCTTAATATGCTCTCCCTTCCTTCCTTCCTTCCTTCCTTCCTTCCTTCCTTCCTTCCTTCCTTCCTTCCTTCCTTCCTTCTCTCCTCCTTCCATTCCTCCCTTCAACCCGCCTTCCTCCCTCCCTTCCTCGGTTCCATCCATCCTTCCTCCCTCTCTCCTTCCATTCTTCTCCACCATCAACATCCCTCCCTCCCTTTCTTCCTTCTCTCCTACCTTCTTTTTATTAAAGACTATGTAGGGCAGGCAGTTTTAGGTTTACAACGAAATTGAGAGGGAGGTATTGAGATTTCCTATATACTCCTCAATTCCACATGTGCGTAGCCTCTCCTGTTATCAACATCACTCACCAGAATGGCACACTTAAAAAGTAATTAATTAATTCTGGCTTTTCCAGAAACTAAAATCACCTTTGAAAGGGAAGAGATTTCAGACCATTGATGAGATTCAGGAAAATTCAACAAGGCAGCTAATGGCAGTTGGGAGAACTGTGTGAAGTCCCAAGGTGCCTACTTTGAAGGGGACTGAGGTCATCCTATGTACAATGTTTCTTGTATCTTTTATCTTCTTTAATAAATATCTCTATTTTTCCTATTACATGGCTGAATACCTTCTGGACAGACCTCGTTTACCTAAGTATTTTATTTTGGGGAGTTACTAATGTAAATGGTGCTATGTTTTTAATTTCAAATATACTTGTTCATTGTTAGTTTATAGGAAAGACATTGACTTTTGTATATTAACTGTACATCCTGAGCCTCCCTTCTTTCTTTATCAAATATTTCTGAATGTCTACTGTGCTGGGTCCCTTCTCCAGAAGCTCAGAGTTTAAGGAGCAAGGTAGATAAATAAACATCAAAATTAAAATCATATGTTACTGTAAGGGATATATGAAAGAGGCTCTTCTCCCTGAGCTTAGGTGGGCCAGGAAAGACTTTTTGGAGACATATGAAGTGAGTTTTTTTTTTTTTAAGATTTTTATTTATTTTTAGACAGAAGGGAAAGGATGGAGACAGAGAGGGAGAGAAACAGCAATGTGTGGTTGCCTCTTACATGGCCCTCATTGGGGACCTGGCCTGCAACCCAAGCATGTGCCCTGACGGGGAATCGAACCTGCAACCCTTTGGTTTGCAGCCCATGCTCAATCCACTGAGCTACACCAGCCAGGGCTGAAGTGAGTCTTAAAGAATGAGCCTTATGTGAAGTGGAAGAGCAAGGGCATTGCGGGTGCAAGATGACAGGAGAAGAAACTGGGCAGTTTTCCAGGAATCTACGGTGGCTGTGTGGCAAGAGACGGGGCGAAGAAGTAAACAGGGTTGTGCCATTGTGTCTCATGCTAAGGACCTTGCTTTTTATTCTATAGATCATTGGTTTTTTCCCAAGTAATTGAAGCAATAGGATTTGTTTCCAAATTAAATTTTGTATGGTACACCAATATAACAATTAGATTAAGAAGATACTTAACTAACATACATGTATTTTGTAAATGAAAACAGTGAATATCCTGCCATTGGGTTACATACAGACCGCACTGATGTCAGTGACAGTTATGTCTTCGTGATTAGGGTGTCTTCCCTGCCAGGGGAGGGTTCAGTTCTGTCTTATATCAGCTTCAGCTTTGCAATGCTTTCGTGTCTGAGCTTTGTTGTACAGTGGCAGGATCATTTTGATTCACAGAGATAAGTAGTTGCGAAGGGTGACTTAAAATGTTACCTGGTGAAAAGGCCCACAGTCACTCACAGTTCTGTTAACAGGGACAGGGAAGCGTGGCGGCGGGTGCCTGCTGATCGGCAGCTGGTATTGCAGTGTTAGTGTGGTGTCGTGCCCGCGTTGGAATCAATGTATTGTTTCAGTTCCATTGGATGAGTGTTAAATAAACTCAGAATGAAAATTAAAAAAAAAAAAAAAAAGTTACCTGAGAATCTCAGGACACTATTCTATAAAAAGAGATCAAAGAGAAGATTTGGTTTTCAGGTCTCCATCAAAATGAAGTTCTAATTTGGAGGACTCTGAGGATGATGGCACCAACAGCTAAAACTAAATATACCAGACAGTGATTCCCAGGAAAAAAAATGAGTTCAGCTTGAGACATTTTGCATTTAAGGTATTTTGTATCAGAATATAGGAAGGTTCCTGTAATTATGGAAATAATTGGTTTATTAAAAAATAAATAGGAAATGTATATATTTTAGAGTGTATAACCTCATTTTTTGGCTGACCTCCTGTGTCCTACTTTTGATACAATTTTAATGTTTATTTAAGAAACTCTTCATATTTGAAATGAATTTGGAAATGCATGCAGCTGCTTAGCCTGTGGTTCAAAATTCTGCTGCTTCATCATCTCAGATTTCTTGACTTCTCTGCAGATGCATCCAGACCAATGTTATATTATATTTAGCAAAGCTGGAATAATTCACAGGGGCTTTTGTGCCCTCTCTGATTGCTGCACATATTTATGCTAGGTCATGACACCACTCTCTTCCCTCAGTCAAGCTGAATTAAAATGTATCTCTTCAATGAGTGGCTTGTTACCGAGCAAAATGTTCTTGATGTTTCCCAGCACTATGGCACCATCACCATCCACTTACTCATTTACTTAGTTCTTCATCCAGTGGAAATAGATGCTGGGTTCTTTCTTGATTTTGAAAGTAAATGATTGTATTAAATTGCTAAGGCTGCCATAACAAAGTACCATAGACTGGGTGGCTTGAGTAGCAGAAATTATTTCTCTCAGTTCTGGAGGTTGGAGGTTCAAGATCAAGGTGTCTTGGATCAAGGTGAAGGGTTGGTTTGTTCTGAGGCCTCTGTCCTTGGCTTGCAGATAGCTGTCATCTTACTGCCTCTTCATACGTTTTTTTCCCCTCTGTGAGTGCATCTCCTGGATGTCTCATTAGGTGTCCAAGTTTCCTTTTCTTATAAGGACCCCAGTCAGATTGGATTAGGGTCCTCCCTAATGCCACATTTTAAATGACTCATCTCTTGAAAGACATTATCTTCAAATATAGTCATATCCGGAGGCACTGGGGGGGCTAGGGCTGCAATATGTGAGTTTTGAGGTACACAATTCAACCCCCAACAATGATTAAATATTTTGCTAGGGTCTTATGAAAAAGACAAAACTGACCTCAGTAGATTCCAGTTTTCTCCATAGCATCACGACTTCTTCTATTTTCATTTGTATTTTGATGGAGCTCATAACCAATCTTTGCTTCTGTTCTAGGAAAAAAGGGAGGGAAATTTTTTTCTTCTGGAAGGTGTTAAAGATAATGCATTATTTCTCAGCCTTTTTGCTGTCCCAACACAGAGAAGGGATGGTATATATCCACAACAAATCAGTGTTTTACTAAGCCTGAGCTGTAGAATCTCTTATTCAAAACCTGTGCCTAAAGCCTCATCGTTCCCCTAAAGATACTGTCTAAGCTACTTGAACAGAGATTGCAATAATACCATGGATTAAGAAGAGAAAAAAATTTTTTTTCTCTCCTGTTAGAGCCCACAGTGAAGCAGCACAGGGGGCATGGAAGCTCAGCCCATCCTCAAAACATAGCATTTATCTCCGTATTGTACATATAGGCATACAATATATACAATATATACGTGTGGCGATACTATACAGTCCTGCTAGGTAATAAGCATAGGAATCTCTTTTCTAGAAGATTGGGAGGTTCCCTGATTCTCTCCCTGTCCCTGGGGGTTCCCACATTTGCCGATGAGTCACCCTTAGCTTTACTTATGCGTTATCCATCTTTGAGAGAGGACAGTGCTGATTTCTCACGAACAGTGTAGGACTGTGAAGAATAAAAGATTTAAAAAACCAATCGACATTGTACTATTTCAGAAATTCCTAAATTCTTTTGGTTCATTGTGTCATACTGTCTTATTATTTTCTCACAATACCCCTGAACCAAAAGAAATGACTAACCATTCTATTTACTAAGTTATTAGGCTCAAACACTCTAATATAAGTATTTACGTTTTTCACAACCAAGCAGCTATTTGGAAAGCAAAAATATATACATAAAGAAGAAATAATGTTTAGTTTGATTCTTGAGTAAAGACAATTACTAACGGGATATACGTGCTCTTGAGCACACTGTCCCTCTTCACCACCCTTGGAATGCCTGGGCACTATTACTCTCATTTCCTGTTCCATGTTGATTTTTATGAGGTTCTTGCTTTTTTTTTTTTAATTTCTTTTTTTAAAGATTTTTTATTTATTTACTTTTAGACAGAGGGAAAGGGAGGGAGAAAGAGGGAGATAAACAGCAATGTATGGTTACCTCTCACATGGCCCTCACTGGGGACCCGGCCTGCAACCCAGGCATGTGCCCCAACTGGGAATCAAACCGGGACCGCTTGGTTCCCAGCCCGCGCTCAATCCACTGAGCTACACCAGCCGGGCAGGTTCTTGCTTTTTATTGCAGCAACTGTGGAAAGCCCAGCTTTGCAAAGAAAGGAATGTCACTGAAAGGAATGTAGCATGTCCTGGTGAAACGGAATCACCTTGAGGTAGCAGTGGTATCTGTCCTTGAGAATCTAGAATTTCCTGTTGGGTCTCCTGAGTACCCTGTGGCACCTGGAGCACCCCAGGCCACAGTTTGGGAACTGCAGTGGTGGACGAAGGAAGATGAAAAAACCATAGTCTGTGTCAGGAGCTCAACTACAATACAGCACATAGATATGTAGTCATTTAAGTGTCCCACAAGGCAGGGTACATTTTTTTTTTTTTTGGTCTGTTGAGTATCTGAATCCCCTTTCTCTATTTAGAATGTCTGCAGTATATAGTTCTTGGGTGGCAGAATTCCTCTTCCGTTGTAGACTCTGAATAGACATGAAGTCTGGTTTCTAATCTCCCTCGCGTGAAGGCCTTTGTTCCTAGGCTCAGCAATCAGACCTGCATGTCTTGGATTTTCAGTCAGAAACTATTGATTGATACAAAGGGTCAGAAGCCTTGGGGATGTTTTCCTGGTTGCGTGGTGTCAATGTACACACTGGCAACAAAGGCAGCGGCTGGGCCAGCGTCAATGCTGGTAACGTGGATGGACTTGGCAGTGACCTTCATGTGTGGCTGTGTCCTCGTGGGACTGGTTCTGTGGCATGATTTTGGCTGTGGTTTGGGTGGTGGAGCCTCCTTTTTATCTGCCCAGTCTGAGTCTCTAGTCTTCTTGAAGAGGTGGACAACCAGATATCCTTTTAATAAACTTCTTTCTCTTTTTAACTCAGCCTAACTTACTCTGAAAGGTGGGACAAATAAAATATATGTATATATAACCAAAGATTTCCAAAACCAGAAGAGAGGCAAGATTTTAGAGGATATATTGCACTGACCTCCCCAGATAGAACAAGGATCAGAGAAAGTATTGAGATGCGCTTTCTGAAAGCTCTGGACAGTAGAAACTGTTGGAGAACCAGTCCTCGAAGGCTGGAAGAGCTACTTAAGAAGAGGGGATAGAGCGTGGACAGATTTGAGAGAGGGGAAGACTTGGGAATTTAGCGCAGACCGTATCAGGCCCTAGTAGGTGAGTTTCAAAATGACACACTTGTAGTAAGTAGGAAGTTGGTAAACATGCTGAGAAAATCCACAGACCCCCAGGAAAGGCAGGAAGATTCATGAAAGGGGAGCTGGCCAGCACAATAGTAAATGGATACCATGACTGGGATCAATGTTAGGTTGATGAGAGGGTGAATTTTAGGTAGAATTATCCGAGTAGGAGAAACAAGGATAGATAAGATATATTTGGATGATGGGTGTTTTTGGCAAACCCAGAAGTCATTGCATTTAAAGGATGGGGCAAAAGTAGGTTAAGAGTTGTTTGTATGGAATATATACAATAATTAGTAAATAATACGAGGATAAACTCTGTGTTTTGCACAGTCACAACTTTAAACCTACCTTCGCTCCACACTGTGGATTTATCACTAGCTGGCACTTCATAAAGCCAAACCTAGACAAGTATGTTAGAAAGCTAAGTATCTGGCTCAGAAAGCCAAGGGGAAGGAAAGCAGGGTGGACCTGCGTCGACCGAAGATGCAGGTGAAGTATTTGAAACTCAGGTGGGCCCGTGTGAAAGAGGAAAGAATCAACATCAGGAACTGGAACCCTAGACACACCTTCCCTACTGAAGAAAATGCTGCGGCAGGAAGAGCTGCCCTGCTGCTTCGAAGGAACACATGTTCCTCGAGAGGAAGAAGCAGGTTTGGAGGTGCACCCACCGGGAGACATGAATCTTTTTCAGGCTTCACTGGAATAGAATAGGACATGCATTTATGAACTCTGTAAAATAAGCCGAGTCCCTGTTTTTGAAATCCACAAGTTGTTTGGCTTCCATGAGATGAAGCAATTTCAGATGTGACTCACCTCACCCCTTGATAAGTGAACGTGATGCTTCTGTCAGGTGTGCACAGGCCCGTGGGGCTTCCATGCTCTTCGGAAAGCTATGTGGCGGGTGTATTTGGGACAAGATCTTCTCAAATATTAGGCAACATTTTAAATATTACTTATTCAAAAATAATTGCTCATCCTAGCCATGTTATTAAACACATTAGGGTATCTTTCATGTGAAATCATTTCTCAAAACTCAGTTTCAAAACAATTGCCCAAGTTGTTTTAATTATGGTTTAGTGTTCTAATCTGTTCACCCATCTTGTTGACCTAGATGCTCTGTGTAAACTGTCCCATCTGTGTTATTTTAAAACAAGCCCTCGCATTCCACCTCTCTCTATCATGGGAAGAAAGCAGTTTCATCCTTATTGCACTAGTAGGGGAATGTAATGTTTTATACTTTTGAGATTGTGAGATGTGAGGCAGTCAGTTGTTAGTTTGGATCAAGATTTGATTTGGGGATTCATTTTTCCTTCCAGAATGATCTGAGACTGAGAAGGAAACCAGCAGGTTGGGAGGGAGCCCCTGGAAGTTAAAGGAAGTTATCTGTCAGAACGTGTATGCTGATACCACAGATCACCCAAAGCACTTGAGTCTTCCTCTGGGTACTTGGCACAAAATATTTCAGAGAGTCATCCTTATTCACTTAGCAAATGGATGTTGGCAGAGCCCTTCACCTCTGGTAGCGACCTGCGTTTTTAATATTACATCTTATAGTCTCTTCCCGCTACTCTAAGCAACCACCCCACGGAATACCTCACGATTCTCTTTCCACATCAGGACTTTTTATGGCTTTGTCCTTTGCTGCTGCTCTTGTTTCTTTAACAAAATCTTTAGTCTTCTTCCTCTTTAGCATGGAGTTATTTGTTCTGTCATTTGTGCCTGCCACAGGGCTTGGTTCATAATTCTGTACAAGCATGCAGTCTGTGGTTACTATACTATTTCTTTTTGTAAAAAAAAAAAGATGTTATTTATTTATTTCTAGAGAGAGGGGAAAGGAAGGGGAAGGGAGGGAGAGAAACATCAATGTGTGGGTGCCTCTCGCACACCCCTACCTGGGGATCTGGCCTGCAACCCAGGCATGGACCCTGATTGGAAATTAAACCCACGACCCTTTGGTTCACAGGCTGGCACTCAGTCCGCTGAGCCACACCAGCCAGGGCCTATTCTTGTCTTTTACCTTCACCATATGGGCAGAGTCTGTTGCGTAGTCATCTTCGGTCCTGTCACATTGCAGGGACACTCAAAGCACTCTCAGATGTCAAATGGCTTCCTATACATTACTGTACATACGGTCGAACTCACTATCCAGAATGTTTTAAGCTTGAATGTGTAGGTTTGTCTTGATTTTTCAATTCTACAGTGACGTGTTGTCTGAGACAGTCACTTAAATTCACTGGGCATTTTGTTTTTTCTATTAAAAGTCATACTTTTCTAGATGATGTCTAAGATGCCTTTTAGTCTCACGCCCTTAGTCTGCAATTCAAGTCTTTCAGTGTATCCTTGGGCAAGTTATGTAATCTCTTTGTTAAATGAAGAAAACACTTCTAAATGCCAAAGGTGGTTGTGAGGATTAAGTGCGATAAGATCCGGAATGAATTTAAATTGGCTCAGTAAATATATGTTTAGTAAGCGTCTGCCTGGGTGCCAGGAATTGTGCTAGGTATTGGGACTGTAGAGAGGACTGAGGTACTATCTCGACTCTGGGGAAGGTATGATCTAGAAGTTTTGCCAGGGACATAATATGGACTCAGTAACTGATTGCTCTCTTCTCCTTCCTTTCCTTGGTATCTCAGGTATGTAACACTGGGATTTGGAATGGAATGAGGAGCCAGCTTTACGTTTTGTATTATTTTTCACATGATATTAAAATACATGGACGAACCTTACTTCAAGACCTGAAGCTAAAGTTCATGGCATTCCTTAACAGTGAAAGCGATGACATAATTCGTAAATAACAAGGTCGGACCAGAGCAGCCCTTGACCACGTGGGAGCTGTGTGCTTCAGAAGAAGAATGCTGGGGGAGTAACTGGCCCGATGTTCTCCCAGCCTGGGAACTGCACTTAAGATGTCCTTATCTTAGAAAGGAAAGAAAGATCATTGCTGGTTTATTAGCAGAGGAACAAAGTAAACACAGGGACTAATTTTCCTAATGCAGTAATTTTGTATGTGTTACATGCGATAAATCCATTGCTTAAGAAGGTTATGCTGTTTTTTTCAAAACAAGCCACCCAGTGGGTTTGGCCTCCAGAAAAACTGCCTACGCATTTGAGAGATGTGCACTGGGCATTCAGTTTTGACACACGCCTTTCCTGCCTGATTCACTTCATCACACTTAGTCCCATGTCTCCATGCCAATCATTTACATGTACCTGAAGCTGTGGTCACATCCCAGGCTGTCTGCTGAAAATGAACAATCCACTGATTTCTTCACAATGATGTACTTAACTACTCACAATTTTTAAAATACCAAGATGAGAAAGTCAGAAAATGCTGGACTTTTAAAAAATGATTTTATTTATTTTTAGAGAGAGGGGAAGGGAAAGGAAAGAGGGAGAGAAACATCAACAGGTGAGAGAAACATCCATCAGTTGCCTCTTGCATATCCCCAACTAGGGACCTGGCCCGAAATCTTGGCCTGTGCCCTGATGGGGAATTCAACCAGCAATATTTTGGTTTGCAGGCCGGCACTCAACCCACTGAGCCACACCAGCTAGGGCTGGATTCTTTTTTTTTAAGTATCATCTACTTGGCTGTTGTTGTGAAGTTTGGCTGAGTATGTTAATAGAGTGAGTCCTATCAATAATGAATGGTGGACAATGAATTATCCAAGTAAGGGAAGGAATTCTCGGTAGAGGAAAAAGAAACTTCGAAAGCATCGAGGTTAAAAGGAGTGTTTAGGGATGTCAAGAGTGTATTTCGATTTCAAGGTGGGCTATGGAGCTGCTGTGATTAGAGTGCCTACATGTAAATAGTTACGTAGTTCCAAGGAGTTGCGACACTGTTCTGTGTTTGGGAGCCACTGAAGTCTTTTAAGTAGGATAATGAAAGTCTTGCTTTTGTATTAGCACTCGGTCAGTCTGCCACTTGTGTCTATGCCTACGTTGCCTCTGAGAGTGCTACATGAGTCGGCAAGGACTTCCAGGTTTCCAGGTCCAGGTACTGTTCATGGTCTCCAGCTTCAGCATATAGGACGTAGAGGCCTAGCTCTGGAGCAATGGGGGCATTTAGGATGTGTAGCTGGAGGAGAATCTGCAGACTTTGTGGAAAAGTGTAAGGATCCTCCTCGAACCTCAGCAAAGGACCACTGGTTGCTGCAGTTGTACAGACAGAATGAAATGTGCTTGCAGCACTTATCTCCATTTGCAACCAGGAGGATTCTGTCTCCATGCAAACGATATGAATTGCATAGCATGTCAAATGACACCAACGCAAACTTGACTCTTTAATAGAAAGCCCAAACTTTGTTTATTTGGAGTATTGAAGTCAGTATTTGTTACCCATTCTAAACCTACCACATTAAAGGAAGAAGCTGAGGCAGTCTTGCAGGTGCTTGTGAGCAATGGTAGAATCCTGACAGCCGCCCCCATTCTATTGAGAAGCAAAAATGTCATATGGAAAGTTGACCTCAGCTCTCGAGTTGGACGTGTCTTGCCTAAAGGAAGTGCTGTTTTCTCACTGGTGATTGGTTTAGAAGTGGTATGGGACCCAATTCCAGTGTATGAGATGCAAAAAGAGGTTTGGAGCCATTTTGCAAAGTTCTCTCCTCCTTTTGAGAAATCAGTCTCTCTACCTTTTGTGGAATGTGAGCATGGGGCCAATAGCTAGGATTGTCCTGGAAGACACCTTAGGACTTGGAGGTTAAGTTAGGTTAAATCTTGGGGCGAAGAATGAAGACAGAAAGAACTAAGGTCTTGATGCCATGGCCAAGCCTTTGAACGAATCTTTCCTGAAACCCATTCTACCCCTGGCTTTCAGTTATGATAATTAAAACATTTCTTTAAACGAAGGCAGTTTTTTTTTTTTTGCACTCTTTTTCTACTTCATTGTATTAAGCCATCCCTCCTTTTCCAACCACACACCTGGCTCTGCTGGTTTCTTCCATAATCATCTCCTTGATTCTTATCTTATTGTTCCTTACTCTTTTAGGAAATTGACACCTGACTGCCATTGTCTTTTGTTCTCAAATATTGCCATCATTTTTGGTAATTTCCATATCCTTGGCATGCCTTGTCCAGCATCCTTACATTAGGGGCACTGATCTGCTCCGATGCCATTTACCTCCATTCCTCCCCAGGTCTCATTTCCAAATTCACATCTTAAATTTTGTTCTTCCATTTTCTAAGCACTAAGCTTTATTCCTGTCACTGCTCCTGCCAGTTCTACTTCCTCCCTTCCAACTGAACCTGGTTTTCTACCTTATCCCACCTCCCAGCTCTGGCTTCCTTCCTGGCTTCCCATTTGTTAAGCTCCTTACGAGTTTCCCTCCCCTCCATGAACTAGCCCGGAACCTGTGTTTCCACACCCCCACTGCCCTGTATGAGCACCCTACTTCTCTCTGCCCTTTGGTCATCTACTAATTTTCAGTAGTCCTTACCTTTTGAGTGATCGGACCATTATTGTTACAGCTGGTATTTCTGGGTGCAGTGTGGCTGAGTCAAAGCACATAACTAGACTTAATCCATTAAAGTTTTCTTTTTAAATTCATCTGGACATAAGCGCCAATCAGTGTTCTTTTTATTCAGATATTTCTGTCATATTAACCATTCAAAACTTTTACCTACTCTTCAAACTCCTCTCCACTTTCTCAGTCCCTCGTTCTTAGTGGTTGTCCTGGCTTCCTGCTTCACTTCGAGAATAGAAGCCAGCAAGGTAACTCATCTCACATACCCTTATCTTCAACCCAGCTGGCTCTTTCCCCACCTTTCCAATTTCTGCTTCCAGGTCAAAGGAAAAAAACACTTAGTGGATGTCTTGCAGATGTTCAAGACCAGGCAAGTTCACAAGGGATTCTGGCAGTGGGAAGAAAATTTGCAGGGCCGTGGGGATATCTGACATGCCTTTATTCTGGGGTGGGGCAATCCACCCATGCCACAAGCCATGTGTCACCATGGGAAGTCCCAACTCCCTTAAATACTAAATGCACACAAAGTTGGGAAGGTGCCAAAATATTATATCTCAGAGCCTGATTCTGCACATGTGGGACCATTCTCAGGGTTGTATGAACAGTGCTAAGTCATAGTTGCCTGGACATCCGGGTGAGGGAGCCTGACTGACTTCATTTTCCCTACAGTGGAGAAAAACCTTTCCGTGGTTATTCTTGACTCTACTGTTTGGCCAGTTCCAGAGTTTTTTTGACCAATGATTAGTCAGGTCCATGTGTATTCCCTATATTTACAGCTTCTTCGTTCCTGCTTTTTCTGAGTCCGTTCTCATGAAGACTGGCATGTGCTGGCTTGGTCCTGGAAGATTCGGCAGCAGCCATTTCCCGAGATGCACTTTACCCAGGGCAGAGTGTCTATGAGGACCTCGTCCTCACCAGCTGATGGCAAGGGAATTAGCTGAACTGTTGAAGGTTAGTAGTCAGCTGCCTGAGGGGAGCCCCAAGCAAACTGTTTGCCCGTTGACCTTTATTTTCCCTTAACTTTCTGTGACCAAACTTTATTTAAATTCTTTTTTTCAATCACAGTTGACATTTAATATCATTCTGCTCCAGTTTCAGATGTACACCAAAGTGGCCAGAAAACCATGCACTCTATAGAGCGGTTCCCCTCTGGCCCGAACAGGCACTGGGCCACACACGGTTACCTCGACGTTATTGGTTGTAGTCCCCACGCTGCAGCCCACATCCCTTGGCCATGCTGCAACTATCACTGTGTCCTACTAGTCCCTCCACCTTTCTCACCCAGCCCCCCAGGCACCCTCCCCTCTGACAGCTGTCAGTGTGTTCTCTGTGTCTATGAGTCCGTTTATATTTTGTTTGTTTAATTTGTTCAATAGATTCCTCACATAAGTGAAATCATACAGTATTTGTGTTTCTCAGACTTATTTTACTTAACGTACAATACCCTCTAGTTCTGTCCATGCTGTGACTAAATTTTTACTTCATGCCTCTGCTCAGCTCTCTGATCCCCACGGGGATTAGAATTCCTGCCGAACTTTGCCCGCTTAGTGGGTATCATCACTTAGATTGCCTTTTAGTGCAAAACTGCTTTTGTAGTAATCTTAAACGGAAAGAAATCTTGTTAAAAAGACATCGAGGGCTCCAAGTATCAGTGAGAGACTGCAGGACGAGTTTGACAAGGACAGACGCACGGTAGCCCCAGAAGGTCAGAGGGAAGGGCAGCACACCGGACGTCTGGCCAGAAGGCGGTGGCTTTACCATGGACACTGTCACTGCTGCTGTAGCTGCGGACAGACTCTCACTGTGCTCTCTTCTTTGTGTTACTTATGCAGAATTCAACGTCCTGAGCCAGAGCATCAGGCTGGGGGAAGCTGAGTCACTTGCTTGTGTTGTGCCCGTCAGGGTAGGAATGATGGCAGGGAGGCCAGGCTCCGATTCCTTCGCGTTCTGTCCGCAGTGGGAGGCAGGATGCTGCATCCCATCTCGACTACTCTTTGGAGTTCCAACATCTGTGCACTTCCTGGCCATACTTACAGTTATGAAAAAGATTGTTCCGCTTCATGTAATACCTGAAAAATGAACTCATCCTCTTCCTGATGAAAAAAGAATCCTGATTTGCTTCACTCGGTTCCAAATGCAGTGGTTCAATGTTTGCCTTCATTTGCCTGGAAAGAGAAACGCTGCCATTGTTTAAAACATGTAACAACATTTAAAATCATTGGGCCTCCATTGCCTCTGCAAACGAGCTTTGTAGATTTAGAACCACTGCAGTAAATAAGCAGCAGCATATTTATTTCCTAATATGATAACGTACCTCTGACCTCATTTCCAACTAATTTTCCTCATTTTATTTTACCCGGCTTTTTGTCCATAGAAGAAGAGGCACAGTTGAAAATTCAATGTTGAGGTAAGAACATTTCTTTTTATTACACTGTGGTATAACCTGAGGATTAGTAAGTCTCTGTGAATATAAATATGAAGTACCAAGTCACCAAAGCACACCAGCTCTCCCTGGTTTTTCCTCTATGGACTTGTTTTATGTGTTGACATTTTTTAATCTGCTCTTAAGTATGATTCCTACATAGCACAATTATGGTATGAAAACACAAAAGGCTAAAATATTTCAGGGAAACTTTCTAAATGATAAACATGAATGCCTGCCTTTCCCCCCTCTGCTTCTAGCAAAGGGGTTGGCAAGCCCTGGAATCATATTTAGACCTAGTGATTTTTCTCGCACTGTCATCATTGTTAAATCACATGGGCTTTGGGTTGGTTGCCTGATAACTTCCTGTCACGGGCTGGCAAGCTGAAGTTAAATGCCTGTCATTTAGATTCATATTTCTCTAGACTGTTCAGACTCTAGACCAGGACACCAATAAAGATTTCCACAACCCACCTGCTGGAATTTTCTCTATCACCTTAGTCATTAGAAAGACAAAGACAAATCCTTTAAAATAAGTGCTCAACAGGCTTCTCGGGGCTTTAGGAGTAGAAATTGCTTTGTTTATTAGCCGTTATTCTTAGATAGACCAGAGTGGTCATGAAATCTTTTTTCCCTGTCTTTAATGTAGAAAAATAGTGCTTCATACCATTTCATAATATTCAAGGACTTACTGATTGTGATAATTATAAAATTTTATTAGTGTGTCAGTATAGTAACATCGTAAGTTAATAAGTCTGCAGTTCACGCTGTTTTGTGTCTTATTCATTTGCATTGCTGTGTTGGAGTTTTCACAACTTACATCCCGTTTAGTGATGCAGCATGCTGCTCAGAGCCCCTGCTGTGCTGCATGTGGTTGGTAGAGGGCCCCAGTTTCTGGCCTCTCGATCTACCGTTGATCTTCCTCAAGGACACGCTTTCTACAAGCTGCTTTCAGCCACTTGGTGTGCCAGGCACATTAAGGGGAGTCAATTCTTGCAAAAAGCAGGTTTTCTCTACAGAGCAACTTTGGTTTGAGGACTCCTCAGTGGCATGGATGAAGCATCTTTGAATGGTCCTGCAGTCTGAGTCTCTACTTAACCAGTCCTTCTTCATTTCCTCACACATTTGCATCGTCAGACCTGCATCAAGGTCTGAACTGTTGTCTCACCTCCTTTTCGCCCTTGTTTTTTCTCTCAAACAGATGGTTTAAATGCATCTCTTGCATGTCGAATCGCATCTTCTTTTAGGATGTCTTTCAAATTGTTTTATCACTTATAGTTTCCAAAGTGCCAATCTTTAAACATTTTTGATTTTTTATTTATCTTTTTAAACTTTTTAAAAAAATATATTGGACATACGATATTACATTAGTTTCACGTGTGTAATGTAGGGGTTCAGTGTCAAAGTGACCACTTTTCCTGTTTGCTGCATCTGCTAATTCTTGTGATAGTGGTTCATTTTTTTCCTGCAAATTGTGGTTTTTTTTATAGAGACTTATTTGCAGTAAAGACTTTTGTTGAAGGGCTCTGTGATTTTTAGGTAATGCAGGTAAAATATCAGTTTCGAGTTTTCTTCTGAATGAACCTTAGCAAGTTCAATGGTCTGCATGAATTGTAATATTAATGTTATGGCTTGTAAATTTTGTATTAAACAAATGGTTTAAATGTGTACGTACATGACAGGAGTTTTCCTGTTACTTTGATTAGGTGGATAATTTTTCTAGATTCACTTTTTCATAAACTAAGAAGTTCTTTGTGATTCTATTATTTCGGGGCTCATCTCCAGCTCTTCTAACTTAGACCCCTGAAGCCATACCCTGTCTTCTCTCATGGGTATTAAAACCTCAGTCCTAGATTCAAAGGGCAGTTTTTATTTTTGCTTCTGGAAATAACACTTTCCTTCTTTGGAGCAAAGCTATTAAAACAGATTAATTTTATTTTGTCCATCGTTTCTGTGTGTTTGTATTTTTGTTTGTTTCCGTCCATGTCGGATTAGCCTATCATGTCTCTATATGTCTGGGTAGGATCCTGTACATTGATTATTACCTGATGAGTAATTGCTAGAAACTCAGTGTACGTTCAGTATTGCTCACACTCCTTCTATCAGCTTCATTTAACTTTTAAAATGATTTGTCTTACCCTATCTCCCTTTAGTAAACTCCTTGGGGGAAGGTACAATGTTTTGTTCTTTTTGTATTTTGTCTCATCAAAAAGATCTACCCTAATAACTGTTCGATGAATGTTTTAAAGGTTCACTTTTAAAATGTATAAAACAAAAATAATTTGTGAGGTGGCTCCATGGGAAGTTTTAAAAATGTGCATTAGCTGGTGAAAAACTGTATCTCTCACCAAAACAGGTTTCAGGCTTTGGAATGAAAGTGAGGTCTTATTTCTAGTTTATGAGGGTTGATAAAATATTGAAGAGTATCTTACTAATGTGAATCATGCCATTAAGGTCCTATGAGCAATGAGGTCATGTCTAGGCTCTGCTTTACATTGTCTTAAAGTAAATGTTTCAAAAAATCCAGTCATTGTTATGGCTACCAGTCAAGGCAGGTAAAACCGGATAGCGCCCTGTCTTAGCTGCACTGTGGAGCTGTTGCTTCTCTCTGTGGAGCCGTGGGGAGATGCCTGTGGAAACCTTTTTAGCCACTCTGCTGCATGGAAAAACCCAAAGGGAGAAGGTTAACATTTCAAGGGGGCGACCCTAGACCAATGGAAGAAGGGAGACCGGAGAAATCATCTACCCTTTCATCTCTTGGGTAAAGAGCTCTGAATTGCATTCTACAGAGTTTCTCAAGAGTCTCTTAGCAGGACCAGGGCCCAGGTACCCACAGCAAAGACCAGTTTGATATGATAATAGTTTCCCCTTATCCATGGTTTTGCTTTCCATGCTTTTAGTTACCTGAGTCAACCCTCATCTGAACATATAAAGAGAAAATTCTATACACGAACAATTCATAAGTTTTAATTGGCCACTGTTGTGAGTAGTGTGATGAAATCTTGCACTATCTAGATTTTTCTCACGCAGGACATAGATCATCCCTTAGTCCAGCACATCTTCGCTGTATATGCTGCCAGCTCATTAGTCACTTAGCAGCTGTCTCAAGTTGTCCAATTGATTGCTGTGGTGTCACAGTGCTTGTGTTCAAGTCACCATTATTTAACCTAATAATGACCTGGAAGCACCAGAATAGTGATGCTGGCAATTCAGATAGGCCAAAGAGAAGCAAATGAAAAGCTTTATGTACATAGGAACAGTGTAGTATGTATAGGGTTTGGTACTCTCCATAGTTTCAAGCTTCCACTGTGGTTCTTGGAACACATGTGGTTCTTGTGGTTCCTTGGATAAGATGGGACTAGTACTTACTCTATAGCTTTGGTTTATCTTTCTCTTCCCAATTTCACCCTTACTCTTGTTCCTTAGGATTAACTACCCTCAAACTACTTTCACCTTGTCACAGACTCTGCTTTTTGGGGGGAACCTAGGCTAAGACATCTAAAACGACATATCACAGGCCAGTTGGTGAAGGGGCCTAACTTCCCTGAAGGGGAGGTTCATCTTTATCAAATAATGTATAAACCTTATTTAGAAACATATGTGTGGTTAACATATGTTTGACCAAGATGAAGAGTCGGCTTTTCAGATCCCAGCCTTGGATTTTGGTGTGGGAATCTTTAAGCCACCATTGCCAAGGAGGGTTGAGTTGGTGGGAAGAGGTGGGGAGCTGTGAACGCACTGCAAGGCCAAAAAATGTAGAACAAAAGACTTAAAAATAACTGTGTGTTGTTCTTCCACATTATGAGCTCTGTATTCTCAACTATCTTCTTTTTTCTCAAATGAAAGAAAAAATGGCATTGTTTAAAAAATTGTGTAGTAATCATATAAATCCAACTGATAAGTCAATCAAGATTCTGGTATCCAGGATGTTTAGACCAGATGGCCATCTAAGAGGTCCGGCAGAATGCTCCTTGAATAAAGTTCATTCTCCCATGACTGGGAAACCAACTGAAGCCAAAGAGAATAAAATATTCTCTGGGTGCTTTAATCCTAGTTTTTCCAGCCTTCATCAAATTGCTTAAAGTGTGTATCTCCATAAGATGGGAAGGTTTTAGTGTGTCCCTTTCATTGTGGCTCTGAGGGGCCCTGCTTTTAGCAGAGGGCACTGGTAAGATTTTCAACCACAGCTTTTTTGGGAGTTAAACCTAACAGAGCTTGAAAGGTACTTAAGAGATGGAGATATCTTGTCTATCTCTTGATTAAACATTTATGGATGGACTGGTGTATAAACATATCATATCAAGAAGAGCCAACCTTCATACGAAACATAAATTATCTCAAGCTTAAACAGATTGTTACATAAAGAATATGTGGTAGTGAAAACAATAAAACAAATAATCAAGATCCTACCTGTGCAAGGCTAGACACTATAGCTAGATACTTTCCACATACCATTTCTGGTCCTCAGAACATTGCAAGGTCAATATTATTCTCTTTATTTTCCAGAAGAAGAAAATGATACAACTCCTCACCCAAGGACATAAAGCTGCAAATTGTAGTGCTGGATGAGAATAATAACAGCAGCAGCAGCATCATTAACATTGTTGGCACTCATTATGAACAGACTGATGACCACACCTGGGACAAACGCCTTACATATGTTATTTTTTGTTGCCCATAATAACTTCTAGAGTTAGTCATATCATGCCTATAATATATATATGAAGAAAGTGAATTTTAAAGGTGAAGCGACTTCATCAAGGTCATGCAATGGGTACATAGCGGCTCTGGAATTTTAATTGGGATATGAGGTGCTCTAGGCCTTCACCCATTCCACTAGCACTCTGCAAACAGATTTCTCATGTGTTGCCCTGTGTCTGTCTCAACTGACATTTCTATCAAGCATGTGACAGGGTTAAGTTCCATTTCTTACTCTTTCCCCCCAGGGTCTGACTAATGCTGTTCTCTTCAAGGGACTGCTAGCATATCTAGTTTAAGCAATGTGCAAAACGACCAACGGGAAGGAAACTTCTTCCTCCAAGGCCTCTCTCACGCACGGTACATTTTCTGGGCGGACAAGACCTAGAGGTGGCCCCGCAGGGTCAACCAGAGAAATGTCGCTAACTCCAGTGCCTCATGAAGCGATGAACAAGAGTTAATAGAAAATAGGCACGTTTTATGGTAAATCAGTTTCATTTGTGAGATTTCCTCAAACAGTATCTAAGGAACCATGACAAACTGGAAAACTTGATTGAAAATGATTTCCGTTGGCTACTGTTATAGTCTCCTTTTTTTTTTTTTTTTTTTTTTAACACAGCCTGTTTGTTAAATAGCAGGATGCTAGATCTTCAGGATTAAAGGTGGGGAGAAATAATTTCATGTGTAGGCTGCATAGCAACTTTCTGGATTTTAGCAAAGTGTCTCTGAAGTTTCTGTGTTCAGAGAAAAACTAAGAACAGTACAAAGGAGGGAAACAACAGTCTGATTTTTATTTCTAGAGTTAGCAACAAGGTGTCAGACTATTTTCTTATTTTCTATTTGAATTCTTAAAACATCTTTTTTCCACTCACCCTGAGAATGTCTCACCTAAGTAGGAAGCATGACTATTGCTGAGAATTCTTTAAAATAAATGCAAGGCCCATTATCTAATTCCTAAACAGCAGGACAACACAGCACACAAAAATATTGTTTTCACATACACTTGAACACAGAAACTAAATATAGTTTTCATACACACTGGAATACCTAAAGTAAAGAGGAATGTGTATGGACAGAAGTGGAATCCACCACTAATTAGCTGTACTATGTTGGAGAAGACTCTTGGCATCTATGAACAGTTTCTATATCTGTAAATTGGGGTTATCTCTTTTAAGAATCTCTAAAAGTTTTCCAGGTCCTAAGATTTTCATGTATTCTATTTGACACAAGGGCAAAATTACATTATTGATGATACCCAAGGAGAAAAAATTAGGAATTCCTGATTATAATCTTCTAATTTATGCAATAATTTTTACCACCCACGCCCCCCCCCCACACACACACACCAAACACATCTCTTACGTGGTTTGTGGTTTTTCTTTACTGCCTTTCCTGCTAACTTTCCTGAAAAGGGACACCAATGGGTTATTGTTATGCAGCATTTCTTAAGAGATCATTTCCCAAGAGGGCAATCCAGCTGGCCCCCACTAGCCTTTGATTTGAAAATGCCACTAGAAAAATAATCTCTGCCAATGATTTAAGGAAGTCCTGACTCCAGAGTGAAAGAGCAGAACCAGCGGTTGATCTGATTTTCCAAATCCTTTAATGTCAGTTGAGTGCAGTCTCACAAGGTGGTCTTTCATAGGCTCATCTCTTCTTCCTGCATTCCAAATAAGGGAAAAAGAATATGGAATCTGGTCCTGTAAGAGGAAAAGTGAGCAGGTTGCCTACCACACTCTTTCCTCATGCCCCAAGAAATAAGAGGGAAGGAAGGTCTAATATTTGTTGAGTGTCCTCTTTAAATAAGGTACTTACTATGGTAGAATGTAGTAAAGAAAACCGTGGCTTCTTTATTTTACAGACAAAGAGACTGAGGTTCAGAGTGGTTAAATCTCTCAAAAATTACACAGTTACTTTCAGCTTTCGGCTTGGAGGAGGCAAAGGTGCAACTTTCTTTGGTTGTCCAGAATCCAGGTTCATCCGACACCAGCCGCCTCCACCATGCCGCCCAAGTTCAGCCCCAACAAGATCAAAGTCATTTCCCTGCACTGTACCCGCAGGAAAGTCGGTGCCACGTCCACCCTGGCCCCCAAGATTGGCCCCCTGAGCCTGTCTCCAGAAAATGTTGGTGACAACATCGCCAAAGCAACCAGTGACTGGAAGGGTCTGAGGATCCCAGTGAAACTGACCATTCAGAACAGACAGGCCCAGACTGAGCTAGTGCCTCTGCCTCCGCCCTGATCATCAAAGCCCTCAAAGAACCACCACAAACAGAAAGAAGCAAAAAAACATTATGCACAGTGGAAATACCACTTTTGATGAGATTGTCAGCCTTGCGGGGCAGATGTGGTACCGATCTTTAGCTAGAGAACTCTCTGGAACCACTAAAGAGATCCTGGGGACACCCCAGTCTGCAGGCTGCAATCTCCATGGCTGCTGCCCTCACGACACCATAGATGACATCAGCAGTGGTGCAGTGGAGTGACCGGCTAGCTGAGAACTGCAAAGGAAAGTATTTCAATTAAATATCATTTAACAACCAAAAAAAAAAAAAAAAAAAAGATCACACCCAGTTAAACATTCATGGAGTAAGAATTCAGTCCTAAATGTGTCTCCTTTTCTGGTCCTGCTGTGCTTGGTTCCACAGTGTGATTGGAAGCAGGGGCGGCTCTCTGAGGAGCCCCCAGCCATAGCAAATGTCGACACTAAGTTAGGTTATTTCTCTGTTTCTGAGTTCAGTGATTTAAGTGGAATTAATAAATGTTTTATAATGAAATCCTATAAAAATAGTACTGTGGATATTCTTATTAAGATTTGGGGCCAGTTAAGCTTCTTTTTATCTATCCATGTTTCATGGCTTTGTAAGTAAATGCACTCAGGGAAGGTGAGAAAATATGTCCGCAGAACAGAAGGCTCGGGTGCCCCTGGGGTATAGATTTACCAGGAGGTCACCTCTGACAATAGCCTCTGTCCAGGGCTTTGCACAAAATGTATCATTGGTGGAAATTTAAAAAAGACCTTTTCCTGAACTCTTGAGGAGGGTAAGTGAACGAGAAAGTGTCATCTCTACCCCATTTTCTTTAGTTCTAATTAGAAAATGTTGGTTAAGGGTTCTGAAAATCAAATTGCAGTAGGGCAGTTGGTGTCTTCATAAAAGTCAGTAGATGCTAGGGTGAAGAAGTAGCAACAATAAGAATATAACAAAGAAGAAAAGGTGTGGGTAAATATAATACCTCCCCTTTATTTTCACAATTTCCTTCACCAGATTTCTCAGTAATGTTTGTTGGTGACTGAAAACTCAGCTAATTAAAAACCCTCTGTTCATGGTTTTGAAAGCAAATACCTCTGAATAACTCATTTTTGAGTAAATATTTCTGAGGCATGCTACAGCACCATCTCAGTTTGCCCCCATTTCCTTATTTCTGTAAATATTCGGTTGGCCAAAAGTTCTGTTTAATTTTTTTCCATAAAATAAAGGACGCATTTTTCATTTTTACCAATAACTTTACTGATGTGGATATTTTGAGCATGTTAGCAATCTTCTGCAAGGTATAACATTGACTGTTCTCGATTAATGTCTCAATTTGATGGCAATCAACTCCACCTGGTCTACCTGACCGTGGAGCACTGTCCATTGAGAAATCTCCCGCACGAAACTTCGCAAACTACTTTCGACATGTGTGATCAGTCACAGCACCTTCTCCATACACTGCACCAATCTTGTTTTCTTTTGCATTTCAGTTATGTTTTTATCTTTCCTGAAATAATAAAGCATGGTATACTGAATATGTTGCATGTTTGCTTCCATTTTCAATATTAAAATGGCTACACAAAAATTCATTGATTTTGATAAGCTTTTTTTTTAAGGCATGCTGATAAGACAACTATCACGATACGATCTACCAAAATTGTTTTGAATGAAGTTAAAGACAACTAAGTATTACTAGAGCCATCTTATGGCAAAAACCAAATGAACTTTTTGGCCAAGCCCATATTAAGGAGTATTATTTCTGTTTTAGACTTTGTCCACCCTTTTGCCTTCAATCCACCAAAACACAATAAATATACCTGAAAAATCCAGTCAAATATAGATTGGACTTGACATTTTTACTACTTTTAGTTCTATCAGATGCAGGGTAGACGTGTTGCTCTCTCCCTTTTTCCCTTTTTTCCTTCTTCTCTTCCACCTTTCCTTTTCTTCTTTTTTTACTTTATATCAAAGATATAAACATGTGAAGCTTAGAGTCAAAACATGATGAAAACCAGCAATCCCAGTTTCTTCTTTGTCCATCTTCTCCCCAGAGGTAACTACATTCACCCATTTTAGTTGTTGCATTTTGAATTTACTTTTTTGTCTGTAAATAACATGTTTATTTCACTATCTTGCATTCTTAATGCGTTATCTATCAGTTTCTCTCTGTAGAAGGTGGGGATTTAGTTCTCTTTCCTCTGCACTATTGGTTTGTAGGCAAGGGCAAACATTTCCCTTTCCCTGCTCTGGTTCTTTTGGCTGGCCAAATAATCAAATCAACAGGAGGCGAACTGACAAGAGAAAATCAAATTTAATTTCCTGTGCACAGCAGCCCCATATACATGAGAACTTCCGAGATAAAAAGGGGAGTTGGGGTGTGCAAGACATCCTCAGCTAGTGATGAGGTAATGCCCCTTGGGGCTTCAAAGGGTCATTGCAGGTTAAGAGCAGATGTTTGGTAACTAAAAGTTTGCTCTGCTATATAGGTGGGTAGAAAATGTTATCACTGATAATCTCTAATTGTGGGTAAGGCCTTCAATTCAAATTCTTCTAAGTTGTAGGGAATGGAAGGGGGGCACAAATTTCCCCTGAGCCTGAAACCAAAATTGCTGTCAACTCAAAGTAATCTGCATGCCACCAAGGCACATCCTGGGGTGGGTTGTTCTGGGCCCTCACAGTTTATATTGCTGTTTTGTTTGGATCAGTGTCCATATTATCATAAGGAATATTCACAGGTTTGACAGGTTGTACTTACTTTTTTTTTTCACATTCTTTTGTTCATACCACAGTGAGCCTTATCCCACTTTATGCCTGTTGGTCTGGCATGATACATAAAATGTCCACTGTCATTGTCAGTATGTCCCAGTTTGGAAAACACCTTATTTACCACAAAAGTGTTTGCCAATGATCTGGGGTATTCTAGCCATTGCATTGTCCCTGAGGATGTCTCTTCCAGGCTGTTTGACTAACCCAGGTTGGAACTGGTTGTCGTCTATGCCAGTGCACAGCTGCCGTTCTGGGATCCGCATTGTCATCATCTGGTGGAATTCTGGCAGCTCTCATGTTGATCTTCTTTCTCTACACTCTATACCTTACTCTTTTTTGACAAAATAAAATCAACTTTTGTAGACACCCCGAAAAAGCAAATCATGTATAAAGAGAAAATTATCAGCCTGTGCACAGTGCTATTCGTTGCCTGAATATCATAGAACATCATTGACAAAGTTTTAAGAGAAAGAAAGTTTGCCAAGAATCTCATATGTGATCCAGCTGTTGCTATAGTGTAAAGGCAACAGTCCTTCTCAAGTATGCAAGAACTTAGGAAATGCAGTACCACTGGACTCTAAAGAAACTTGTTGAATGGCAAAGTCCAGACAACCAAGAGGTGGATTCACATAAAGGAGTGGATTAGAGATGAACATTGAATCTAAGACAACTGTGGAATTATGATTACAGAATAGAAGGTGTTAGTAATCTTGACAACATAAGTGTTATTTTCTATATTTATTCTAGGTTATTAAGGAATGTGGTTTTGTTTTTGATCTAGAGAAATATTTGCCTAAATTTATTAATGTATTCTGATTTTACTCATTACTTTACTCATTACTTTTACTCCATACTCCTAGGGCCCTGGCTGGTGTAGCTCAGTGGATTGAGTGCAGGCCTGAAAACCAAAAGGTCAGTGGTTTGATTCCAGGTCAGGGCACATGCCTGGGTTGCAGACCAGGTCCCCAGGTAGGGGTGTGCGAGAGGCAACTACACATTGATGTTTTTCTCCCCCTCTTTCTCCTTCCTTTCCTTTCTCTCTAAAAATAAATAAAAATCTTTAAGAAAATAAAAAAAATAAATTACATACTCCTAAATTCAATACACATTATTGTTAAATAGTGTTTGTAATAAGATCCTATTATTTTAAAATTCTGTTTAGCTAAGTTTTTCTCTGACCATACTAGAAAGATGTCTAAATGATATCCACCAAATAATGATCAATATGCTATTCAGCATTGTGCTAGAGTGTCTACCCAGTGCAATAAGGCAAGAAAAAGAAACAGGAGGCAGCCTAATTGGGAAAAAAGGAAGTAAGACTGTTACCATACAAAAAAAGGGGGTTTGGCTGCCTATCACCACAAAAAGCCAAACTAATGAGAAAATGCTGGTGAAAAGGAAAGAAATTTTATTCAGGTGCTGCATGATCTGGGAGAATGGTAGACTCCCCATCTCAAAGCTCATCTCCTCAGGAAGACCATGGAAAAAGTGCAATCATCCTCAGCAAGACCCAAACAAAAGCTGGTGTCTATAGTTTCTGCTCCATTTTAGAGTACTGTCCTTTGGGGGCCATAGGTGGCTGCTAAGCAGTTATCCAGGTGGCTTAGCTTGTTCCTGCCTGCTATCAGTTTCAGGCATCCTCCTAGAGGCTGCATGTGGAGCCCGCGTGGCCACAGGCCATGTGGCTGCTAGGGCCACAAAGTAAGGTAATCTGGGCTGGAGAGCACGCAAAGGCACCAGCGAATGCATCACTAGGTACGCAAGAGAGCAAGAGAGGCTTCTTCTTGCTAAGGCCATGTGGCCCATGGAGAGAACAAGCAAGTCCACAATCTAGGTATTGGTCAAGAGCAAGAAAGATGTTTCTTTGTTTCTGTGGGACTGTATTAGATTGGGTGTGGGATAGACCAGGTGCTTTCTCAGAATGACCAATCAACTTCCCAGCTTTTTTCACGCTCTGGCTGGGTCCACCTCCCAACCAACACTTTCTTACCCCAGGCTAGACTGACAGGCCTCTCTGGTCCAGCACCTCCTCCTGTGCCATTTTGATTTCTATGGTGCATATGCCACCTTCCCCTGGTCCCACCTTCTAATCTGGTACTGGAGGGGCAGCAGGGGGGAAGCGCTTTAACGCCGTCAGTGTACAAAGCTCCCCCTGTTGCCATCCTGGCAAACACGGGAGACTTCCTGGTGCCCCAACCACTGCTGCGTGGTAAAAAATCCTCTTTCTTGATCATTCTCTCCTCTTAATTGGTACAGGAAGCTTCTACTTTCTACTCTCTACACTTGCATAACTTTTGATTCTTTCAGTACAGTAAACTTATATGTGGAAGAAAAGGTTAAATGAGATAAACTTTGACTCATTATATAATTCTGACATATTAGTTTCCTTTTTTATTTGCTATCCCACCCCCACCCCACCCTGCCTCCCATCTGTATTGTCTGTCACAGATGAATGAGTTCCTTAGAGTCAACAGCCTAGTCAAGCTCCCTTTGTTGTGAAACAGCCCAGAGCAGCTGGGAGAGACTTTCCTAGACACCGTACCAACAATGAGGTTTTCTCTCTCCCAGAGTTCTTCGGGAAGAGCATGAATCGTTGAGCTAGAGTGGATGAATGCTAGAGTGGAAATCCAATCATTCCTACCTGGGTCGAGGGGGTTGTCCTATAAACCTTGGTGAATAGCTGGTCCTTAAGATAAGGGGCTGGCTTTATGCCCTTAAAAGCCACTTTTTCAAGAGACATGATTTGGGGTGGTAAACACACAATACAATATACGGATGATATATTATACAATTGTACATCCTAAACTTACGTCATTTTAATAATCAATGTAAGTCTAATAAATTCAATAAATAAATAAATAAAATGAAATACACCACTTTTTTCCTAAAAGGAGGTGCCTATATTTTCATTAGGTCCTTAGAGACATTTGGGACAGATTAAATTTCTTTCAGCTTTAATGTAATGGTTATAATAAAACAATGATGCCCCAGGATATTTTCACTGGTTTTAAATTCTATTTTAATTTTTATGAAAATAATCGTGTGCATAGTTGAAAATGCTGAATAGCTTATGTTGGGAAAAAAAAAAGTTACTTGCTCTAACCTCCCCGCCCACGAACAGTGTGCCTTGGAGGCACTGCACTCAACACGCTTTAGTTAATTATCTCCTTTCTAAAGACAGTTTTACTTCTCTCTTCATTTTGTATTTTAGACGTTATCTAGTTGTATTTCCTGCTCTTTTAAAAGTTACTGCCTTTGATGCCATTCTACCTTCTACAACACATGCTGCCCTTTCCTCCCCATTTCCACTATATTTATGTCAAGTTTTGGTTAAGTCACCGCCAGAGTTTACTCTACTATGACTGTGTCATTACTTTCAGAGGTGAGCCGCCTGGTCACTGGGGGACAATTCTCCTTTGGGTCTTTTGCATTTCTGTACATCTTATGAGTGGAGGCACCAGTGACCTGTGCTCCTGACTGTTACACAGCAGGGCCGGGGACACCCAATGATGTCCCAACCCCGTACCAGGTTCGTTATGCTCACCGCCAATGGAAAGACGTCTCTCAGTGCCAGAGACTGGTGAAAAGGAAAGGAATTGTTTATTTTCAAGTTATACAGGCTTGGAGTAATGACTTAAGGTCTCCTTTAAAATACTAGAGTTCTCTAGAATACCCACAAACACACACACTCCTTCCTTCTCCCCTCTGCCCAGTCCAGGGTACCGTATCTCAGGGAAAGAAGTAGAAGTCCGTGATTCAGGCAGCCCCTCGGTTCTGACACCATCCACTGTGTCGCCACCGCAATCTCCAGTTAATCCAAAACCATGTGGCACCTTCTCATGGCCCACCAGCAAGAATCTTTTCACCCCTTTTCTTCCAGGCAAAGTCTCTCCTGCTTCCTAGGCCGCGTGGCAAAGGGAGCCACCCAAAGCCACGTGGTCCTCCCTCTGTCTCTCAGGCCAAGGGGTCCCCACTCCTCCAAAGCCTCGTGGTCCAGACCCAGTTATGGCTGCTGTGCCTGGGTTTAAATCCCTGCGCCAATCTTCCTCTGCAGCCCCATTTCCAACTCCTTCTTCAATCAACTACACCTGCCAGCACTTCATATTCTTCTAGCTTTTCTGGGCTGCCATGGTAACTGTGGGCAGGTGTGGCCTCATGGCATTGAGCCAAGCATCTCCAAGTTCTCACACAGGCGCAGGCGCTGTGTCCAGGGGGAGTTGCCTCCCAATTACGTCTTTGGTGGCAGTCACTTCCATCCCCCTGGCTCAAAGCATTGACATAGCTATTTAACATATGTATAAAACCAGTTAAAGGTTATAGATATGCTAAATGACCATGCCAGAGGTTAGCTGCAAAACTGCTGCTTTAGGAAACAGCTCTGCATGGGTCTGCTCCAGGAGTCCCATCCCCCCCCCCTTCGGACTTGAGGCTGTGAGGACATCCCATACATATTTTTCCAATATTTCCTGGACACCTCGAGCTCTGGACCCCACTAAAAATCCCCATTTGGGCCCACTTCTTGGCTGCACCCTGTTACATGACTGCCATTTCAAGGGTTATGTGCAGTGAACAGCCTTAGAAGACAGCCCTAGTGTCCCCATCCAGGGCAAAGGACAGGTTTGTTTACTGTCCTGGATGATACTGATAATGTTTCTTTTTTGGAGAAAAGTCATGCTGGTTTTCCCTCACCCCGTTATAAAAGAATGGGGTTCCCAAGGTTTAGGTTTCCTCAGTTGTGATACAAACCCATGGTGTAAGCAGCATCCACCTGAGCCACTCTTTGTCACCCTGATGAGACTTGAAGCAAGAGGATCAGAGTAACCACGAAACTTCTGCTACTTGCTGCTCTGGATCCTTAAAAACAATCCTTTGCCTCTTGTCCAGGGGTCTTGTGTCTGGTGCCCCAAGAAACTGTGGCAGGCTAATCTATTGTCTTGCAGGTAGGGTCAAGTCTCTGACTCTCCCCAGTTCATTGACTTTCCTCTGCTTAAAAAAATCTCTGACTTAATACTTGCCTTTGGTTTTGTTTTTTCTTTGCTAAGTTTGAAAACCCTGATGAGATGCACGAGAAAAGAACACCATAGTATCCACATTAGGGCATGTAACCTGAATCTACAATAGCTCTGAGAAAGACTGCAAGGGTCAGTCTGTAGGATGAAGCCTGTGCTCTAAAACTAAGAACATCAAAGACTGAAACTACTGTTTTGGATTGAAAGAGTCTGAAGACATAAAAACTAAATGAAACACGTATTTCTTGGTAAGCCCTGGACCAGAAAAGAAAAGAAGGCAGTTTTGAACAGTTGGCAGAACTTGAATGGCAGAATGGGGGAAATGTGCACTGGAGTATTTGACTGATGAGTCCTCATATTTGAAATTTTCTTATAAAATATTCAGAGTAGCCCTGGCTGGTGTGGCTCAGTTGGTTGGACCATTGTCCAGTAAACTGAAAGGTTGCTGGTTTGATCCCTGGTTAGTGCATATGCCTAAGTTGTGGGTTTGATCCTTGGTAGTGGCCTATTAATGTTTTTATTCTCTCTCTAAAGCAATGAAAAAAAGTCCTTGGGTGAGGATAAAATATTCAGAGTACAACAAATGATAACGGGCATATTATGTCCTAAACACATGCACACACACACACACACACACACACACACACACACACACAGAGGCTGGGGAAGAGAAAGAGAGAAAGAGAAGAGAGAAGAGAGTTGACATTTATGTGTATTCAGTGAAATGTTAACATTTGGGAAATCTGAATAAAAAGGATACAGGAAGTCTTTCTTCTAATCTGGAAATTTTAATGTAAGTTGTTTCAAAATCAGTTAGACTAGGGTACTAAAATGCTGATATCAAGCTTTATGTTTGTGTAAAGCCAACCAAATGTCAGGCTTCACTGTGACATGATCAGGCAGGACCTAGCTGTCTTGTGGGACTCCTGCTGTCCATATTTATAGGGCTGGACAGTTTCCCCAGAGGACTTCCCCACTGTCTCGAGTGATGGAGTACAAGCCTGACAGCAGCTTTCTCAGGGTGTGGAAGGGACCGAGAGACCTCACTCTTGAAAGTAGGCACATCAAACATCATATTAACTCTGTACTCACAGTTTTAACCAAGTCTCCTGTTTTTAGCTTCAGTGGGAAACCCAGTGCTTTCAGAAGCCCCTGGTTCCTCTATTGATGGTGATCTGGGTTTCCGTGGCATGACTCAACCTACTTCTAGCTGGCTTTTTTCTTCTTTGGGTGCTTAGCAAAGCAGAGAATGCTGAAACCTGTCATTTACTGCTAGGTTAACAGCTTTTCAACTTCAAGTATTTTGTAGACAATAATAACTGCTCTCATCACCTCTTCTTTCTCTGTTTTTGTGGGATCATGCCTTTAAAAATGAATTTTTGTTATTTTAGTGGGGTTTCAGGAAGGAGCAAAGAAAATATGCTGGGTCTTCTTCTTCTTCTTTTTTTTTTTTTGGTTTTGTTTTTGTATCTGATGCAATTAGCAGGAAGATCTTTCATTACGTGCACTTTCTTTTTACTGAAGACTAACTTCCTAAGGGTGAGGAAATACAGTGCTATGCAATCATTTGGAGCAGACTCCAGGCCAACACTAAGATACCATTATATTGGGAAAGGAGAATTTAAAAAATATTTTATAAAAAGGAGAGAATTCTTTTTTGGATACTAATTTTTTTTTTCAAAAAACTTTTAAGTCATATTTTTTGTTCTTGGATTGTACTTTCTTCATATCCAGCTGATATTTGGCTAAAACAGGTGGAGGAAAAAGTATTATTCCCTTAGAATATTCTACATCTACAAGCATTTATAAGAAAATAAAATGTTTCTATTTCAATATCATAGCTAGAAATGGCCTCCTCATTTTTCTTTTATAATTTTCTGAGAAAACAGAAACTTTTTTCTCCCAGCATATCTAGAAAGATTTTTAAAACATATGTTCAACCTTAATTTTCATCACTGAGAAGAAGGTTATTAAGTCTACGGTTCACAAACTGTGCCTTGAGCCAGTAAAAGGGCAGGGGGACGGGGGGGGGGGATGCTGCAGTAAAGTCATGGGGCATAAAACCTACTTAAAAATTTCTAGGGAGCCCTGGCTGGTGTGACTCAGTGGATTGAGCGTGGGCTGGGAACCAGGCAGTCCCGGTTCGATTCCCGGTCAGGGCACATGCCTGGGTTGCGGGCCGGGTCCCCGTGGGGGCCATGTGAGAGGCAACCATACATTGCTGTTTCTCTCCCTCTCTGTCTCCCTCCTTTCCCCTCTCTCTAAAAATAAATAAAAATAAAATCTTTAAAAAAAAAAATTTCTAGGGAAACACAGCAACATCTGTTGGCCACTGCATGAACTACTAGCTTAAGGTAGCTCACAACTGCAACCTTAGAATGTGCTGCATTCTGGTATAGAAGACATATCTTTGTGAAGCTGGGTATTCAGTGGTTGCTGTGATAAAAAGCAGATAGCACATGAAAATGAATGTGAACCAGAAAGTGAGGGTAGTGGTTTCTAATGAGATTCCAAAGTCTGAGTGTGTGTTGCCTGTATTAGTCAGTGTTCTCCAGAGAAACAGAAACAATGATACATGTGGATGTAGAAATACAGAAAGAGATTTTTTATGAGGGGTTGGCTCATGTGATTTGGAGCCTGAGAAGTCTTGTGATCTGTTTATCCATAAGCTGGAGGCCCAGGAAAGCTGGTGGTATAGTCTAGTCCAAACCTGAAGGCCTGAGAGCCAGGACAGCCCAGTGGTTCAAGTCCCAGGTGGAGTCCAAAGGCCCAAGAACCCGAAGTGCTAAGGTGCAAGGACAGGAGAAGATGGATGTCCCAGATCAGGCAGAGAGCAAATATATCCTTCTTCTGTCTTTTTTTTCCTATTCAGGCTATTCCATTCTAACAGGTGCATGCACCTCACTGGTAAGGGCAGTGGTTTTAAACTGTGTCCAAAATTATTCAATAATCTTTTAAGAGATGGAGTTGAATCCCTTTCCCCTTGAATATGGGCTAGACTTAGTAACTAGTTCTAAAAAGTGGACTATGGAAGAGGTGACGGTGTGAGACTCCCAAGTCTATGTCAGAAAGGCATTGCAACCTTCTTGTCTCCCTTGGCTCACTCACTCCTGGGGAAGCCCCCTGCCGAGTTGTGATGACACTCACGCAGCGTTATGGAGGGGCCCACATGCATGTTTTCCAACAAATTGCAGGGAACTGAGGCCTCCAGCCTATAGCCTGTGAATGAGCCCGGTTGGAAGTGACCCTTCCAGCCCTAGCCAAGCCTTTAGGTGGCTGCAGCCCCAGCTGACATCCGGACTGCAGACTCAGAGGAGACCCTGAGCCCCTAGCCAAGCCCCTCCCAGACTGCTGACTCATCACAGAAATAATCAGATGAAACACACTTGTTTAAGCCGCTCGATTTTGGGGGGTAATTTGTTAGGCAGTAAACATAACTGTAAAATAATAAAACTAAATATTTTTTCTATTATATGTTTAAAAACAACTATTAAGTTGTGACAATCTAGATACTCTTAAGTTATTAAACACAATTATTTAATAAATAGAACTATTTTTTTTTTGGTCCAGGGATATGACAAAAATATTGAGATGCTTATGTGTCCTATGTACTGACAAAATTTGGAAAATTCATCATTAAGTTAAAGATAGTTGCTAAATCTTTTTCCCTTTAATTTATTTAAGAATATATAATTGTTATCTATTTTTGGAATGGAATAGCTTATTACTTTTGCTACTGAACATTTTTTTTCTTATGTCAGTTGAGTCATGAATATAGAAAAAATTTACACACAGAATTAACTTCATTAAGGAAAGTGATCATTTGAGAGTAAATTGACTAGTATTCTGTAAACATGAATGAAATTATTGGCTTATAGATGCCAATGTAAGGGCTAATATGTAGTTTGAGAATAAAGTAAGTCGCATATACAACGGAGAATGAAGATTCTGCTTCTTGGATCTACAGCAACATGTGCCTTCAATGCGGCATTCTGTTTACTGGAAATAAGAAGAGATGAAGCACCCCCTAGTGGTACTCCTTAATATAATTCAATGGCAGGAAAAAACTCAAGTTCTTTCCTTACCCTGGGACAGTGTTTAAAAGATACTCAACCCTGTTTTTGATTTCACCGATACTATTAAACCTTTGATTATGATGTTGTATTTGAAGTTTTTGAACGCAGGCACAACAGCTGTGAATTTTTAAGCCAAATCCAGCAGTAGTGGGTAGTTTTATTTTATATAGGAAAAACAAACCCTTTCATGTTAAAATATAAAAAAAAAAAAAAAAAAAAAAACCCAAAACACAAAATGGATGATGTATGAAATTTTCCCAAAGCAGATTTTATCAGCACTATGTAAGCAACTTATAAGCATAAAGGTGCCCTTCACATTATGAATTAAATTGGTTGCAATCCAGCCTCTTCCAACTTTCTTGTCCATGTAATAAATATTGAAAACACTAACTTCGTGCTGAACATTTAAGTGTGGAGAGGGGTGTGGGGAAAGGCAGGGAGGGGCTCAGAAAAGTGGCCAAGTGTGGTGTGATGGGGGAGCGAGGGGAGGCTGCGGGAAGCCACGCCAAACACCTTATCGAGGTCCAGGGAAGAGGAGGCCTGCGGGAGGAAAAACACACAAAGGCCAGGAGTTAGAGCTGACCTGCCAACATTCTTTTGCTGTCTTGATTTATTCTGGCCTCCCAAAAGGAAGGTGTTAATAAACTGTTGCTTGGATTAAAAATAAATTCCTCTAACGAAGGGAAACAACTCTGCATTGTGAATTTGCTGATTACTCTACTATTTGTACTTATAATGGGAATATTGATGCTACTTTTTTTTTGAGAACTGTGTTGTTAGCCCCGCAGAACAATGAGTCATTTTTCATGAAGAGGACTTTTCTGAGTGTTTGCTTAACCTTGTGTTCAGAATCGCCACGCTTTCATTCTCCACGGGTGATTAATAATTTATGCCACGTGAAGAGAGAAGGCCTGATTTAGTCCATGAGGCAGTTGCCAGAGAGCTTAATTTTAAAAACGCAGAATGATCTCAGCTTATGTTTCATGTAAATGAAAGCAGTTAGTTTACACTTTTATAGATAAGTATAGCTGATAGACGCATAGGAACTTGGTGGGATTTTAGGAACCAACAGCTTGCCACTTAGAACACTAGTTTAGCTCTACAAATATCTGAACCTCACAACAGCCTGGAGCTGCGGTGTTCACCTTTCCCTGTTTCCAGAGGTATAGTCACCCACAGGGCAGCAACTTGAGAAACACAGTAAGCTAGCAAAATACAGATAAACATTTGTAGTTAATAAAATTTTTTACTCAATTAATCAAAGAGAAGCCTTAAAAGAATTATATTAGCTTTACTTACATGATGACTAAGAAAATAAAAAAAAAATTGAATTTCCAACATGGAACAAATAATTTGGCAATTATATATTCATTTATATGTATTTCTTATAATCATGAGTCAGAGTTCATAATTCTTTTAGGTTGCAAGTGTAGCAAGTGAGGAATAGCTTTGTCCAGGGCAGTTTGGATAGTGTTAGATTAGGTCTAAAGAAGGTTTATATTCTACGCATTCTTTTGGTTGCAAGTGAAGAAATCCAAATCTGCCTTATTTAAACAAAAAGTGGATTTATTGGCCTGTGTAACTGGAGTGAGAAGCTGGCACCAGGTACAACTAGCTCCAAGTACAAACAAAATAATTATTCTTCTGCCCCGCTCCGCTCACCCAACCCTTGGCTTTTTCTGTGCTGGTTAACTGGCCTGGTTTGGTGAGGGTGCACAATCCTAGACCTGCCTCCCACACCCTGGAAATATCTTGGTTCTTGCTACTCGCAGTCTTTTCCACAGATCAACAGCAGAGGCATCTTCTGTGAACTTGTTAGAAATGTAGATGCTCAGACACACCCACACCTACAGAATCAGAATCTGCACATCAAAAGATCCCTAGATGATTGGTGTGCACATTAAAATTTGAGAGCATCCACATGGAACCACTGTGGCTAGGGAAAGGGGTTTTTATAATTAACTGGGCCTACATCTCATTGGCATTAAAATGAATATAGGGAGATGGGAAGGTGACGGGCAGCCCCGTGAGAGTCACGTGACTGGGTGAGAGAATGTAATCCAGAAGAAGTGTAAGGACAGACAGTGAAAACCAATTCATTATCACTGCAACTGACAAGTTATCATTTTGGTCAGAAGAAGGGAATGTTTAGGATCAGTCTTATTTCTCTGAAAATACTGAAAACAAACTGGGACTTCTAAGATTGTTTCTAGTGGAAAGATGCTGGAAAGGATAGAGTACCTGTGTAGATATTTATATATTATGCACATTTGTTACTACCAAGGTCTCCTTTACAAGATAAACATGTGAGTTTCAGAGTGAAATAAACAAGTGTATCAACTTCATAACTTTGTCTGAGAATATTATTTCTCTAATAGACCTCTGTCATTTTTTGGCTGCCTCACACATGGCTCCTCTTTATTATGTTTGGGGAATTCCCCATTTTCTGTGACCTGCGGGGAGGCATAGTCCACCTTCTGCTATATGAAGAAAATGCCAGGAACTTGCTTTCCCAGGGTTCCCTGCAGCTGGAAATGTGGGCACCTGGCTTAGACTCTGTCCATTGGATGTTTCTACCCTAAAAACTGAATCAGTAGCTACAGAAACCAGGAACTATAGAGAATTGTCTCTTTAGCACTGATAGTGGTTGCAATAAAATTAAATTTTCTGGTCTATGGTGGCAGCACAAACCATAGCCTGAAGTACTTCTTGGCAGTGGTAATGGCATCTTCGACTGGCTAATTCAGGACTTTAACTTTGCATGATGGCTTTTTCTGTGCCGCGTTGAGCCTTGTGTGCAACCTTCTTAGAAACTAGTAACTGCTGCTGAAATTAGCCCGAGCCAGTTCATGCTTGTCCCCAGGACTGCTTGTGATCTATGCAGCCACACCAGACACTGTGCTTAGAATGGCCCCTGCACTTGGCTGCGTGCTCAGCTGTCACTGTTGTGAAATTCCTAAGAGTTTTTAACAAGGGGGTCTGCATTTTTATTTTGTACTGGGCCACAGAAATTGTGTATCTGGTCTTGCTGTACCTATCAATGATGACTGATGATATATCTTTTTCTGAAATACAAGTTAGTCAGATCAGGGTGCCTGGATTGGCTAAGAAGGAATCAGGAACAAAGAGAGGTATTCCCATATACTATTTTCTTGGGCAGTTATAATCTTTCCATGGGCTACTGTTATTTTTATATCCATATTGTGTTTTCTATTATATTGAGAATTTCTGAGAGTATAAATCTTGCTTCTACAGCATCATATCACCTTCTAACATCTGTTTACCTACAAACATGTAGTTGAATGGCATGGTTTTAATTATTTAATCTCATTTGATCCTCATCTAAGCCCTGGAGGTATTGTTATTATTATTACTATTATTACCCTTATACACTTATTGCTGAAGGACTATAGCTCAGGGAGATCATACGTCTAAGTCCACTCCCTCCATTATAATGAAGTCAAGGTTAAAATGCAGGCTGATGTGAATAGCCCCTCTTTCTATGGGCTTCACACTTTTAAGGTATTTCTACAATCATCTCAGGAATGCAAACTCCCATTGCGCAGATGAAGATGTTCCAGAGATTTTGACAGACTGCTCCAAATACGGACATAATAATTAGTGGGCTCAAAGTTTGATCTAAGGCTGCATGGAATTTTCTATAGTGGTGGTAAAAAGAAAAATTGAGGTACATATACAACCAAACTGTTGTAGTTTACATTCCTAAAGATTTTTGAAAATGGTATGTTTATATTAACACATTTTCTTAAGACAGAAAGGGAGGAAAAGAAGGTACTACCTGTTTCTTTTTATCTCTACAATTTTATTTATTTCGAAAATGTTTCTTCATGTGCAGTCTGGCTGCCACTAAATCTCTACAAACATAGTCTGATAACACAAATGTCTTTGAAAACATAACCAGCAGGTACACTCAGTATCTGGAGAGTTCATGGCAATAAAAATAACTATAAGAGTTACATACACAAGTCAGGTTGTTCAAGTATTTAAACAAATATTTGATTATCTCATTAGCTCTAAAACAAATATTTCCAACTAATGATTACAAAAATTTCTGTTTGGAAAAACACTAATTTTTTTGGAAGTAGGTGAGATTTATGTTGGAAGGAAACACCCTGATGAAATATCAATTTTCTGACATTAAATATAATTTGAAACCTGCCATGTAATGTTTATATAATATGACTATAATACATTTATTCTCCACATAGAAAATTGACATAGAAAATTGGCTAGTTTCAAAGTTTCTTCATAAAAATATTTTTTATTCTGTTGCCGTGTGATGATATTCTCTAATCTTTTGAAATGAAATAATTTTGTTTTGTTAAGAAATGTGATCTCTGAAGAAAAACACCCTTTGGAAATTTGAACACTTATTAGACATTTAATAATATTAAGAAATCGATCTTATTTTTAAAGAGTGAAACTAACTTTTTAAGCTGATCATTTTCTGATGTTCTTACTACAGAAAAATCTAGCAAAAGACTTTGGGATATTAAGACTTACTCATGAATAAAAATCAACACCCTCCATTATGGAAAGAGGGGAGAAATTATTTTACTCAGCTACAAAACCAAAAGATGGAAAACTGCCTGTGGCCAGAAGAAATTTAATCACCGCCTGTCTTTCTTTCCCTTCCTCGTACAGACAGTGTTGGTTACAAGTGGTGGAGTGGATCCGAACTGTGGTCAGTAAGTTCCGAGTGGTGTCAGCACAGAATCTTTGCGCCGAGGACTCTGCCCAGGGCCGACCTCATCGGTGTGTGGCCTTTGCTGTCTCACGGGGCCCTGTACTCGGCAGGACCTTTGCTTCTGCTGGTTTCAATGCTGTGCTTTTGTTGTCTTGATATTCTAAGTAATTTTTAGACAAGAAACTCTGCTTTTCATTTTGCACTTGGCCCTGACCTGTCTGTAAGCTCCGTGGCCACTCCTGCCTCAGATGCTGCTGAACTTGTTTAGCAACTTCTACATGGAAATTCCAAGCTAATACCCAGACCACTCCCGACTTTCCTCTCTCATATTTTGCTCCTTTTTTTTTATTACTTCCCAAAGTGTGTCTAAAAATTACTTACATCCTGACCTCTTGTCTTTTTTTTCCTGGTAAAAGGCAATCCTTTCATCTGGGCTATGGAAGCTTCATCTTGTTTTATGTTCTCCAAAACCCTGTTCCATCAATTTTTCCCCTCTCCTAGGTCTTCAACCTTTCTCTCATCATTGGTTTATTCTCCTCATCACACAAACACATGCTTTATGAGCAGCCCTTTTGCTGGGCAAACCGGTTTAACTCCTAGGTCCCTCCTACCGTGTCCACTCGTCCAGTGGAAACTGATCCTTGCTGGGCTAAAAGGTGCAGGTGGTTAAGGGTGTGTCTGGAACCCAGCAGCATTCCTCTGTTGGAATGCCACCAGCTCTGCTATTCACTAGCTGTGTGGCCTTGAGCAAGTTCCTCACCCTCTCCAGGCCTCTGCTTACCTATGAATCACAAGGATCACACCAATACCTTCTTCAAGGGTTTTTTGGGAGAATAAAATTAAATGTGTTGACAACAGTGCCTGGAACATAGTAAGTACTTCTAAATGCTTCTAGTAATTACTCTGCCTTTCTCCAGCTCCACTCTTTCTCCCCTGTCCCTCTCTTCACATTAAAGAGTGATGTGTCGGAAAAAGCGGAATATAGTTCTACTAGTCAAAGAACGTACGAGATGTTTGGGAATAAGTGGAAAAGAGCAGGCATCGTGTCCTTTCAGTGCCAGACCTTGCGTGCTCAGCTGCGGCGTTTTTGTTGTCAAACCTCGAAGACAGGAAAGATACCACTCAGTATCCTGCATCCTCCTCTTGCAAGTCATCACTAAATGAAAACTAAAGCCTTCTGTTAAAAGCACTGGCACGTCGGTGCTTAGCATAGTTAGCATTCCCCAGTGGGATGCCTGGGAATTGCTTTATATATGTGTCACCAAAGGGATATTCTTTTTTTTTTTAAGATTTTATTTATTTATTTTTAGAGAGAGGAGAAGGGAGGGAGACAGAGAAGGAGAGAAACAGCAATGTATGGTTGCCTCTCGCATGGCCCTCACAGGGGACCTGGCCCGCAACCCAGGCATGTGCCCTGACTGGGAATCGAACCGGGACCGTCTGGTTCCCAGCCCGCGCTCAATCCACTGCGCTACACCAGCCAGGGCAAAAAGGGATATTCTTTTGATCCTCACCCCCCCGGACTCTCCCCAAAGACTCTCAAGGTACTGAATGAATCCTTAGCATCAAAAACTGAAATATCAACTCCTTCCAAATTCCTGTTCTACCACCAAATAAAATCCAGATTCATTGGGTCTCTTGATGAAGCAGTACTTACTCAACTTTTTATTTATTTATTTTTAGAAATATTGTATTCCTTGGTTGAAGTCTTCGGAAACATTGTCTAATACAGTTAAATGTTATCACAATCAATCCAGTAGCGCAAGTGAGCAAACTAGGTTGTGTCTATGTTCTACAAGCACCCCTGCCCCTTCTCCGTCACCATGCCTTTTACCGTCATATTTCACTGGTTTTTATTCCCAATTTTTCATACGTACCCCTGTCTCCTAATTTTAGCTTAAGGACTTTCCTACCTCAGTGGCTCACAGCCTTAGTAGTGCATTTGAATCTCTCTAACCCTAAACATATATATTTATTTTTTTCCAGGCCCACTCTAACCTAATGGAACCGGAACCTCTGGGGATGAGAGGCCCAATCACGATTTTTACAAGGTTTCCAGGTTGTGCTGACACTCATCCACGGCTGAGGACTTCCCAGGCAGTGCAGGGACTGCCTGGCAGGTCTCACTGGGTATGCTGCTTCCCTCTAATGCTGAGGGTTTCAGTGCTGACCGAGAGCAATCCTCTGGCAGAGGAATCGAATTATGCCCTACTCCGCTCACATCCTTCATGGCGTTCTTTCCTTATAGGTCAAAATCTCAACCTTTTGGGTTGGCGAACAAAACCCTGCCTGGTGCCACTAAAGCCATCTTCACACTCACTATCCCATCAGTTGCCCTGTATACTCTCACATCAAAACATTCATAGTTTTCCTCAGCACCCACTTTTTAAGTCTCTGGCTCTTTCTGCTTTGTTTCCTTGACCTGGAATGTCCAGGAGATTGTCCCTTATTTTAAGGGCTCCATTCTTTATAAGTGCATTCCTTTTTCCAGTAGGCTTTTCAGGCACTGCTTCCCACATGCTGTCCCTCCAGCCTGCACGCATTTCCCACCCCCTCCTTACAGAGCAAGGCTGACGCCGACTTGAGATTATTGTGAATGCTCATGTTTCAATCTGCCTCTTCTACGTGATTTTCTTCTCTTTAAGAATTCTTATTCATCCCTAAATGCACGTAGCACATAAAAGATGATAAAGTGAAATTTGCTAAATAATAAATGTGCTTGAAATTAGGTCAGAAACAGAGTGTGAAAAAAGATAATCACGGGAATGGGAAGAAGGACAGTGAGTATACAAAAGCTTCAGGTTCCTTCTTCTTGGGATTTCTGTCCTAAGTTAGCTTGAAACCTGGGGCCAAACAACCTTTTAAAGGGTGCTTTGGCACTCATTAAGGAGAATGGTAAATACAGATGTGGAGTTGACTTTAAGATAATATAACGCGTGTACCTTCGCCTCTCCCCTCCAACTGCCCTCACCCAAGGTGGTGCCACATCCAGTCACATAACAATGACCATATTGACCAAATGTCCACGTTGCCCATCACAGTCTTAGTCTGCATCTTTCCCTGATGTAACTACTAGCAGTGCCGCCTTTTACTCTCAAAAGTGTCCTGGTTTGGTTGACAAATTATCAACTCTAAGGCAAACTCTGTTCATTGAAAACACATTTCCTATGTTTCCTAACCCATTTGATATGAATATTGTGAAGGCACACACATTAGCCTTCCAGCTAAAATAGAAAATAAATTGTTTCCATGTAAGCTGAATATTCTTCTCCTTTCTCTGATTTTTCATGGTGACAATGATGGTGATGTTTATGAACATTTGGAACATGTTGGAAGAACATTTCATGAAAATCAGAAATTAATTCCCCCATTTGTTTAGTTTCTCACTTTCTAAGTATTTTAAAACTAGCTAGTTTTATTAAAACTAGCAATAAGCCTTGCCTATATATGTTGAATATTATGATTTATATTTCCTACTACCATATTTTGCTGTGTATAATGTGCTCCCGTGTATAGTGTGCATCCACATTTTTGGCCCAAGCTTTCAGGAAAAAAAATCTTTTGTTTCAATTTTTTAATTCAATTATTTTATTTAGAAACAAAACTGATTCTAAAGGTTTTCCAGGGTATTATTTTGCATATGGACATTGTTATTGCTTTTTAGAGTTACACTTTTAATGCATAAACATACATAAAAGAATTAAAAACATTTATGTAGATACAGAATTAGCACTCCCCATGTATAATGTGTATCTTTATTTTTCCCTCAAAATCTGGGCAAAAAAGTGTGCATTGTATATGGCAAAATACATATATATTTTAGCTTTATTTTATATTTTAGCTTTAATTTGTAACAGTGCAAGAGGGGTTGAAACAGGGCTTGTTTAAGAGACTCTTCGCAATTTATGAAAATGTGAGCAAGAGGATATATATGCTAAATTATGTAAAGGTCAGGAAGACATGCTTGCGCATAAAGACCAGTTGAGAATAAGCTGGTAATGACATGCTTAGGACAAGAAAGAGGAATGTAATTGTATCTTAAGGATTTGGTTTACTAAAGCTAAAATGATTGGTTTTAGTCTTTGTTAATGTTTACTGAAGCCCCGTTTAGTTATTTTAATAAAGACATTTTTTTTTTCTCTTTGGAATGTCATAGGGGCGTTATTGGTTGAGACTAAATCTGGGTGAGCTCAGGGTAAAGCTACCATTTAAGCTGCAGGCTAACTTTAGTCTTTGAAGTTCATAGTGAGTGACCCTGGCAAGATGTAGTCATCTGGTGCCAGAAAATTCCAGGACATCTTTTTCAATTGCCGAGATAGATTTTGAGTGCTTCTGTGGTGGAATTGCAAAACAGCAGGAGTGGGAGTGGCAGTAGCAGCTGTAGCCAGCATTTATTATGTGCTAACTTTGTGCCAGGCATGGGGCTCCGTGTTTTATATGAAATAGTTTAATTAATCCTCACAACGGTCTTAGGATAGGATCCTATCCTTAACTCCATTTTTACAAAAGAGGAAACCCAGAATTGGTCAATGACAAAGCCTGGAAAGGAACAGCCTTCAGTCCCACGCCAGAGTCAGGGCTTTAAATCAGTGTGCTAAGCTGCACTTCTAACAACACCGTGCCATAATACCTGCCGCTTATTTACTTACTACATGTCAAGTACTTTAAAATTATTTTTAATCCTCACAGTACTAATATATTGCTTCGGGGTTTGCCAGAAGCAAACTAAGGCTCAGAGTATGATTAGTTTTCCATTTGCAAATTACCACATTAATGGTTTAATACAACGTGAATTTATTCTCCTATGGTTCTGGAGGTCAGAAGTCCTAAAATCAAGGTTATAGCTGGGCTATTTTCCTTTGATCTCTGCTTTCACCATCGCAGTTCCATTTCTGACTCTGACCTTCTTGCCTTCCTCTTATAAGGACCCTTTAATTACATTGGAACTACCTGTATAATCCAGGATAATCTCTCGATTTCAAGATCCTTAATTTAATTACCCCTACAAAGTTCCTTTTGCCCTATAAACTGACATAGTCACAGGTCCCTTTGGAGGGGGCTTTATTCAGTCTGATTTCTCTCAGGTCACAGAGCTGGTGAGGATTAAAGACGAGATTTGAAACTAGATGTTTTTAGCTTCTGAAGTTCACACTATTTCTGGTGTGGATCCCATCAGCCATTCAAAAAACATTTATTGAGGTTATAAAAAGAGCCAGACACTGTGGTAGGTATGGGAAAAATACGGCATGCTTTAATGAGTTTGAGTCATCTTTGTGCAGGTGCCTTATTAATCTCCGTGTTTTTCAAAAGCGCAGGAGATTAAAGATTAATAAGCTTAAATAATTAATAAATAAGATAAAATAACTCCCAGGGTAGGTATTATTAGGCTGAACTTTTTTGCATTAAGAGATTTCTTTACTGATTTCTCATTTCCAGAGTTTACCAGGCAAAAGTTTCAGAGAGTGTATGTATTCTTTTAAATACCCGATCTTTCCCCTCAGTTCTGTGAAATGGAGATCTTTCCTGGACAGATTATAAATAACAACAAAGCATCTAGTTTTTGTTTGTTTTTTCAATTCTGGTAAGATTTACTTCCTTTGCCACTAAAAAATCAGCACAAAGCTTGGTGGTCTTCTTTGTATTTTTGAAGGAGCACATATATCTACTTCAAACCTTCACCTGTGGTCTGAAAGGCTACCTGCCAGCTCGGAGTGGGTTCCGGAGCAAGAGAAGGCTCTCTAGCTGGGACAGCAGATCTGCTGGGTATCTTCTTTTTCCCAGGCTTTTTTTTTTGCACTTAGGGCATGGTCTCTATTTACCAGTGAAGTGTTTAAGATTTTGATACAGAAAAGTGGAAACCGAGGACAGTGTGCCATAAACCCATTTTTTCTTTTTTGGCAAGGGAACTCTTGTTTTTAGGGGAATCAGTGATGCATATTCTGTTTTTAAATTTTTTTATTGTTGTTTAATTACAACTGTCCCCATTTCCCCCCCATTAATATCCCCTACCCTACCTACTCCACCTCCCATATTCAATCCTGCCCCCCATCCCCGTTGTCTGTCCATGGGTTCTTCATACATGTTCCTTGACTTGACCCTTTCTCATCTTTTCCCTGTTATCTCCCTCTCCCCTCCCCTTGGCTCACTGTCAGTTTGTTCTTTATTTCCATGTCCCTGGCTCTATTTTGCTCGCTTGTTTCTTTTGTTGCTTAGGTTCCACTTATAGGTAAGATCATACGGTATTTGTCTTTCACTGCCTGGCTTGCATCACTTAGCATAATGCTCTCCAGTTCCATCCAGACTGTCTTGAAGGGTGGGAGCTCCTTCTTTCTTTCTGCTGCATAGTATTCCATTGTGTAAGTGTACCACAGTTTTTTGATCCACTCACTTACTGATGGGCACTTAGGCTGTTTCCAGTACTTGGCTATTGTAAGTTGCACTGTGCTCTAAGGGCACATATCAATGAAAATATTGCTGTGTGGAATATCTGAGATTTTCCAACTGATGTTTTCCTCTAGGACTTTTATGGTGTCATGACTTACATTTAAGTCTTTTATCCATTTTGAGTTTATTTTTGTGTATTGTGTAAGTTGGTGGTCGAGTTTCATTTTTTTGCATGTAGCTGTCCAGATCTCCCAACGCCATTTGTTGAAGAGGCTATTTTTATTCCATTATATGCTTCTGCCCCCTTTGTCAAATATTAATTGACCATAGAGACGTGGGTTTATTTCTGGGCTCTCTATTCTGTTCCATTAATCTATGTGTCTGTTCTTATGCCAGTACCAGACTGTTTTGATTACAGTGGTCTTATAATACAGTTTGATATCAGGAATTGTGATCCCTCCTACTTTGTTCTTCTTTCTCAAGATTGCTGTGGCTATTTGGGGTTGTTCATGGTTCCATATAAATTTTTGAAATGTTTGTTCTATATCTGTGAAATATGTCATTGGTATTTCGATAGGGATTGCACTGATGCTATACATTGCTTTGCGTATTATGGACATTTTGACGATGTTAATTCTTCCAATCCGTGAACGTGGTATATGCTTCCATTTATTTGTGTCTTCCTTAATTTCTTTATTCAGTGTTTTGCAGTTTTCTGAGTACAGGTTCTTTGCCTCCTTGGTTAGGTTTTCTCCTAGGTACTTTATTTTTCTTGTTGCTATAGCAAATGGGACTTTTTCCTAATTTCTCTATCTGATATCATATCCTATTTTTTAATATTTTGTATCAGTGGTTTGAACGTCAGTGTCTGTATACAATGATGGCACCTGAGATTTCTCCACTGGGAAAAGCCCAACTTATTTGGTGCTGTTTCTGCCTGCAGAATTCTCAGGATGATCCTCTAGCTCTCCCAGAAATTGGGAAAGCCATGTAACACATTTTTACACTTTTCTTTTTGGCAGTCACTGTCTGCCTCTCTCTCTTTCTCTCTCAGATCACTTACTCTGCACTAGCTGCCATGCTGCCCTATGGAGAGGATTATATGTCAAGGAATTGGGATTTCTGGCCAATAGCTATGGGAGTGATAAGTGAGCTTGAAAGTGAATCTACCAGCCCCAGTCAAGCCATCAGATGACTGCAGTTCTGGCTGTCATCTTAATTGTAACCTTGTGAGAAACCTTGTACCACAATCATCTGACCCAAAGGCACTAAAATAATGCTTGCTATTTTAAGACACTAAATTTTTAGGTAATATTTTACACAGCAATAAATAACAAATACCGGCAGATTTAATGGAATGAGAAATTCCAGGATGATTAAGAAGGTACCGTGCAATAATTGCTAGCACAGCTGAGTTTCCATGTTTTCTGAACTTCAAGATCTCTACATGTTGTGCCTGATATACTACTTGAAGGTATCTCCTTTCTGCTGCCTGAATTTGATGCCAGCACCAGCGGAGCAGGATCCCGGAAGTTGGTTGTATGTGTCTATTTCTCTAGGCAACTCACAGGCAGAGCAGCTATGCGTGCTGCATTCCAGGGAGGCAGTCTGCCCTGACAATGGATAGGAGACCTAGAGAGCTGGTAGTATACAAGGAATGCATCAAACATTGTCGATAACAAAGGTGTTATTCCATGTTTCTGTAAAGCTAAGGGCATTGAGCATTTGTGTAGGACATGAAAGACTCAACAGCAATAGACTATTTGGTGAACTAAGCCCTATCTCAAGAAATGTAGAGTGGAGATATGGTCAGATTTTTGCCTTGAAAACATCAATTGATCACACTGATTGAATTCGCAGTTCTTTACACCTTATTTCTCCCATTTCCCCCCAAAAGTGCAGAAAACAGACTTCCTCATATGTTGTTTTAGGAGGTTGAATGGTCATCTCTTAGGAGAGCCATTTACCAATTCACCTATGATCGCATCTCAGTTCTCTTTCACCTTGAGATGTGTGCAGAATTTAGCACTGCTGAAGCGAACCGGTTCTCTTTCTGAACCCACGTGTTCAAATTCCTCCTCCATTCATTTCTGAGACATTCCACCACCAGGTTCTTGTGCTGCCTTCCTTGTGTTCTCCCTCCTCAATTCTTGAGGTACAACAATTGTAATAATAGTGAAATTAAAGACTAAATTTTTTCATGTTTTCAGTTTGAGTTAACAAGGAGTGTTCAAATACAGTTTCTTTAGGAACGGGGAAACAGGCTATTGGACAGTCTGACAATACAGACTTGAGAGTCACCTGCATAGACATGATCTTGGAAGCAAGTTGTGCATAAGATCATGGAGAAGAAAGATAAGAAAAGAGGCACAGAGAATTAGACCTAGCAGACCTTTTCAAGGAGTTGAAAAAAGCTAAAAAAAGAGGTAAGTTTTATTTAAATCTCATATTATAATTATAATGAAATATCCATCCTTTACCAGGGCTACTAAAAAAGAATCACAAAAATACCAACTGCTTTTCAATTGTACCACTTATTTCTCCTGATGTTTTTAAGTATAGGAGCTAAATTTCTAAATATTGACAGAGAAAAGAGGACTAGAGATTTATAAATGCATCTGCTGGGTGATTGGTCACTGGAAAAAATCAGTTTATTGTTAATTAACCAGTATTTTAAATGTTTTATTAAGGGTAAATAGGAGTCAGATATCATTATTGAAAGTTAACTAGTCATTGTTCAAAGATAAAGTAGACACTGGTAAAATTGAAAAACTTAATTTCCTCATGTAGAAAAGAATACAAATGATTCTTATTCCTTAGGCAATCTATCTGCTGTGAAAGTGTAATTTCAACATTCAAGAAGAGAGAAAGCAGCCCTAAATCCCTCTGAAATCAAATTAAGTCAGCGAATAGTTTATGAGGAAATGAAAAGGAAGCAAGCAGAACCTGTTAGATATGTTATTTATGCAATGGTTTGGAAAATTTAATATGAACGAAATTCTTGTATAAAATCATTTGGTAAATTTTATGGAAGATTTTCATAAGTTCTAACATAGCATAAATTTTTCTTTGGAAGAAAAATTAAGAAAACCTTTATAATGAAGAAAAAAGTAAAAAATTATTAATTTTTCATATTGACCTGTTTTTAACTTTACTGTTTATTGTTGACACTATTATAGATGTCCTTATCCCCCCACCCCTTTGCCCATCTCCACCAACCCCCTGCCGCCCTTCCTTCTGGCCATCACCACACTGTTGCCCGTGTCCATGGGTCATGCATATATGTTCTTTGGCTACCATCTTCACCTTCTTTCATGAAGTCCTCCCTTCCCACTCCCTTCTGACAGCTGTCAGTCTATTCCATCCATCTATGCCTCTGTTTCTATTTTGTTCATCAGTTTATTATGTTCATTAGATCCCACATAAAATATTTTTGTTTATTCTATTATGGCAAATGAATGTACGGAGTTAAATGCCCGTAAAATTCAATCTGGTTGAAAGATCACTATCTGGCTGCCAAAGCAGGCAGAATAATGGCCCCTCAAATATGCTCATCCTCTAATGCCTGGAACCAGTGAATATGTGAGCTTACCTGGCAAAGTCTCATTGCAGATGTGATTAAAAGAACAGACCTTGAAATGGGAAGATTCCCCTGGATCACCTGTTTGGACTCAGTCTAATCACAGGAGTCCATGAAGGTGAAGAGCCTTTCCCGGCTGGGTCACAGAGTTGAGATGGAAGAAGGGAGAGAGATTTAAAGCTTGGTAAGGACCTACCATTGCTGGTTTTGAAGATGGAGGATGGGAGCTAAGAGCCAAGAAATGCAGTGTCCTCAGCCAACATCCAGCAAGAAAAAATGGGGACTTCAGGGAACTGTAGCTGCAGGGAACTGAACTTTGCTAATAACCTGAGTGAGCAAGGAAACAGACCCTCCCTTATCAACTCCAGCTAGAAAAAATGGCGTTTGGTTTAGTCATGAGGGTCCGTGGCAGAACTATGACCTCCAGGATTGCAAGATCATTTTTGTTGTTTTAAGCCACTAAATTTATAACAATATGTTAGCAAGGCAATGGAAAACTAGTACAGCCACTTTATTTTAAAATATGCATAACTATTAAAGAAACGGCCTTCAGTAAATCTCTCAGTCTAGACAAGTTTGTACTAAAGAGCTTATTATTATACTTTTTAGATGGAGCTGGCTTTTAGCTTCCAATTAAAAACAAAAGCTAATCCAATTCCTATAATACCTGTCATTGTTTTGAATTACACTCTACTAAAGAAGATAAAGTTGGAATCATGTCTTCAGTTGTAATTACAAATCATTAACAATAAAACAGATTTCTCTAATTTTTTCAGACCTACTACAGTATATTTATTTGTGAAAGATGGACTTTGCTCTCATTACTTCTGTAAAATGACAATTGAGATGGCTACTGAGCTGGTGGTTTTCTTGGCTGAGCTAAGAAGGCTGCCACATAATGTTGTCACGTATTCCCTTTACCCAAAGACTAAGAATTCAGCTTGACATAGTGATCTTTCAATGCACGCTTTGCAGTACTGTAGAATGAGCATGGTTCTTGAAACCAGAAGACCGTGATTGAATGCCAGCTTTGCCACATATTTTGTCCGACAAGGAAGTGAACCTCTCTGAGTGACAGTTTCCTAATTGGTGCTATAGGAAGAATATCTACCTTAAAAGTTTGTTCTTGAAATAGAATGAAATTTCTCTTCAAATCTTATACTGCCATTCTAATATTCAGTATAACATTCAAACACTGAGTACTAATGAATATTTTGGGATTTTTCACCAGAGATTGAAGCCAGTGGGTCAAATATATTATAGAAAAATAAAAGGTTGGGTGGAGTAGGGGAGGCAGGGTGGAGGTAGTGGGAATGTCTCCAGTAGAACTCACCAGAGCAGCAGCGGACGTGCTGTCGAGCCAGGCGATGGAGACCAGAATGGAGAGCCATCCTCGAACTCCATCAGACAAGCATCCATATGCCTAAGAAATCCTGACAAGAGGGTTTGAGTCCTTCGGGCAGTGCTGGTTGTGGGCAGTGTTGGTTTTCACGTCAGCCTGGAAAGCTTCAAGCGAGGGCTTTTTAGACTCCAGGGACTCTAAATTCAGTTTAGAGGCAAAAGACTCCTGTTTACCACCTGGTGTGGGTCTGACTGATTCGGAGGGTGGGCAGAGTGAAGCCTGTCTGTGGCAGTCATCATCTGGTCCCCAGGCAGGGCCGAGGATGGAAAGTGGGACAGGAGTAAAGGGAAACACAATGGAACCTGGGCCTCTAGGTATCAATGGGGTCATATTAATAGCCATTAGTTGAATTTTCTTCACCTGTGCCCTCACCTGACTGATGCAATACTTTCCTGTCTCTCTTTTTAACTCTTTGGGTTGAAGTATTGATCTCATTTAAACAAAAAGAGAGAGTTTGTTTGCAGAAACTAGAAGGGTACACAAAGCTTCAGGCTGGGGCAATAGGGTCTTAGAATGCAGGTTTAACAAAGAAGTGAAGGCAGGCAGGTATCTGTTTCTGATTTTTTATTCTACATTTACTTCATTTTCCCCCCTCTTCTCCGCAAATTTGATTCTATCACTTCTCCTCCGACAGAAGAGTTTGGCTTCCAACAACTTTTGGGTTTTATCCAAAACAGGCTCAGCCACCCAGAGAAAGGCCATCCAGTCTCTCCAGGTCAGAAATCTCTGGGGCAAGGGTTGCCAGCAAACAAAGCCAGAACAATGTGAGGGACCAAAAAAATAGTATTGAAATATAACTCTGTCTAAAATAAATATTCATGAATTTATGCTGATATAAATAAATGATTGAATAAATGAATAAATAAGAAAGAAGAGACAAATCTACCATGCAGAAAAATTCCAAATAATTTCCATAGATACTGTGTTTTTAAGGATGTGGAACAAAATTTACCAGTCCTTATGTATCAATTTTAGTAAGTTTCTTCCAATTACCGGTATGGAATGGGGGGAAAAGAGTGACTTTACAGGGAGAAACCTGACAAACTCTGCTTCATTAGGTGATCGAGATTAACACCCACAGTGGCAAGTCATGTCGATAGCAAGCAGCCTTGATATGATGTGATGAGAATGGCAATTTATCTCTGTGTTCTTTCTCATCAAAACCCATAATTCCAGTGTAATCATAAGAAAAACATAAGATGAATTTTAATTGAAGAATGTTTTACAAAATACATGATCAGTAGTCCTCAAAACTGTCAAGATAGAAAAAACAACAACAACAAAGAAATCCTCAATATAATGTATCAATTTTGGTTCATTAACTGCAATGAATGTACCGTACTGATGGGAGACATTAATAATAAGGGGAACAGTCTGTTTGGGGTATCCAATCTTCACAACATTTCCGTAATCTCAATCTGTTCTAAAATAAAAGATTTGTTTAAAAAATCCTTGGAGAAGGGACTGAAGAACTTCTCTTCGTTCAAATATCCAGCGTGAGCCAATCATCTGAGATCAACAGTGGGGAGGCCAGGTTCCAGACATAGTAACTTACTCTAACTGTAGTCATGTTGCTGTATGTGAGTGTGTTCACATGCCTGTGCATGTGTGTGTGTGGGGGTTATAAAGGAACAGGAATGTCAGTGAAACAATCCAAGATAATGGTGCTGGGCAGATAATTCATAGATGCCCATTTAATTTGATTTCCTTCCTCACCCACATCCCTTGTATGGTTATGCTGGAAGTCCGGGTTTCTCTCTTGATATCACAAACAGTTTTCTCATTTTTCCATTCCAGCTCCCCCTTCTTGCTCACACTAGGCTGATGCCTGCGGCCCTCACCATACCCATGCCCCTGGTGGCCTCCAGAACCTCATTGTCAAGGAAACTGTCCAAGGCCCTGACCCTGAGGGTACCAACATATTGCTAGGAAAAAATTTTACAGAAACTTTGCAAGATAAGGATGAGAAATTGACCAGAAAGTAGGACAAAGCTAAAAGAGATACATAAGCTAGAGACAAAAGAAACCCAGAATCTCAGAAAGAAAGAATAAAGAAAGTGGAGTGTAGAATACTGTCAAAGAAAAAATATGAAGTGATTTCCCAGTGCTGAAACTTGCAATTAAAGATGGCATTGAGTTCCTGGCACAATGAATGAAGACACATCCCAAGACACATCATTGTGAAAATTCAAATTACTAAGGATAAAGAGGAGATTCTAAAATTTTCTTGAGGAATAAAAATGTAACCTACAGGAGACTGACAAGTCTGGTATCACATGTTCCATCAACAGCGCTGAATGTTAGAAGACAGTGAAGAAATAGCTTCAAAGTTCTAATGAATAATGTCACAAGATCATACAACATTTCCTGCACCTTTGAAAAGGAGGTTATTTGAGGTTGGACTATATCCAAACGAGGAAGAAAATTAAGACAGAAAAAAATCTTGGCATCCTTGAGGTAGTGGAGCCAATTTGTCTCTAGAAGAGCAGCAAAGGGAAACTCCAGAATCACTGCTATGCCGCAGGCTTGGAGTTCAGCCAGTCTAAACTGAGGCGGCAGGAGAAATGGTGCTTCAATGGAATACTTATTATTATTTTGTGTCTGTTGGTACTGAGATAAAGGCCAAAAATCACTACAGTTAGAAAACTGAAGACAAAGGCTGTTAAAAACATATCACGATAATCAATCTACACTGCTTGGATCTGCAATAAACCATATTTACATTCTTATTGACTTTCATCTTTTCCATTAAGCTACAGATAAAGCAGAGAAGAATTAATCATGCACAGAAGACTATTAAGTTTAACCTTGCCAAAGCCATTATGCAGATGGCAGAAGTTGCAGGAGAGAAGAACAGCGTTATGCTGAAATGAAAACTATGGTCATTAATATCATGTTAAAAAGTGGGAAGAAAAATTATGGATGCAGCATGTTTGGGTTTGCCTTGGTATTTGGCCAAAGTATGCATTTGGTTTACTGCTATAAAATATACTGTCCACAGCTGTTGAAATAAGGAAAGGACATGTTAGTATTTCCCTAAATATATAAAATAGCTGCATAAGGTACTCAAAATAGAAGTATAACAACTGGTTGCAAGTCAGCTCATTCTTTATTTAATATAATAAATTAGATTATATCAAGAATTTATGAATCAGGGAATAGGATGAAAAGCATACCATTAAAAGATATAGAAGTAAAAATCAAGCAAAAATGATATAGGGTTAGAATAGTTATTTCTAGAAAATAAGCTTATGGGTGGTAAAAAGAATCAACAGTACATATATATTAATTTAATAAAGTGGAAAAATCTTTAAAAGTGATCAGGAAGTACCAAAAAGATGTTTGGTGAAGGTGAAAGAATTGTATTAATAGATCTTACTATAATTCATTCTCAGCGAGGAAGTCATGTTTATTTAGAACGCTCTTTTGATAAATTGCTTAGAGCTGAAATTCTTTTTGGCTTCTTCTAGTAATTGTGCATAATATTTACATATACCTAGTATTTCACTTCATTTATTTTAATTTAAGAACTATTATACAAATAAAATATGATTCTTGTTATCGGCCTGGTCTCAGAATAGTACATTCGAAATAAGAAATTCAAGGAGGGTTTGATTTTAAAGGGCCTATTTTCAAAGGTGCAGAAAGGGGACCCAGACAGGGGATAGTGCATTGGCTTGGTGCTTAGTAACAACCAAGATGTCGCCAACCCCTAGGTCTAAAGCAACAAGGAGAACGAATGGTTTCTAGGACTTGGAAGGAAAAGGTTGTGTAAAGCAGCACCATGAATAGAGTACTGTACTGACTTTTGATGGAGGATATAGCCAGCTTGAGGTGACCTTGCAAAGACAGATTTAGAGGAATAAACATGCCGGATTCACTCTCCTGCCTCCATGAGCCTCCCCCTCCTACCAGGGGTTTCCATTGGTAGAAGCCAGCTAGAAGGCAGAAGCATGGGGATCTTGAAATAGGCCACCTTCTTGGGGCCAAGAGATGGGTGGAGAAGGGAAAAATGGAGGATTTTGGTATAGTTCAACCGTTAGGCATTCACTTTTTTCCTTTTTGTGTAGGTGGTAAGTTTGAATTTCCAACTTGGGGACAAATTTTTAACAGCTATTGTGTCATGGTGGGATAATAACCCAGTCACGCTCCTATTGAAACAGATTATCCACCACTGATTTCTCCATATAATGTAATAGGGGGAGGAGAAGAAAAAATAGTAATGTAAAGCATCACTGCATTTCCCTGTCTTTATAGGTAGACACTAAGCCTAAGTCCCATGAAAATATTAAGAGATGCCCCAGCAAATTTCTTGGGTTTCAGGAAAACCTGTCTTATCTAATATGTACCAGTGATTCCATTTTCCCCAGGTAGTTGCTATCAATCTCTCGCCCCAGAAAATTAATCTTCTCTCTCTGCCTGGTGATTTAAAAGTAAGAATAATTCAAAGTATTCAAGCAGTATTCTGCTTCCAGCTCTCCCAGAGCCGTTCCATACTCTCTGATGAGAACATATTGGACTATAGGACTTATAAACACACCAAGCTCAAGATCACAAGATGGGAAACACACATGCTTCCAATAATTTATCTGAATGTTCTATAGAATATATACATATATATATATATGCACACACATATATAATATAAATAATGATGTTTTGTTTTTAGTGGTTGCTGTAGGTATTAGAATAAATATCCTTAACTTCACGGTCTACTTAGATGTAATTTGATACTACTTCACATAACATATGGAAATATTTACAATTGTATAAATACATACACTTCCTCCACTCTATTTTATGCCACATGTATTGTGTATATTACATCTATATATATTATGAAAGCCACAAATCAATGTCATAATTTTGCTGTAAACAGTCATGTGTATTTTAAAATACTCATGATATGAATAACCCTTCATATTTACCTAGATATTTACTATTTCTGATGCTTTAATTTGTTTCTGAAGATTTGAGTTGACCCCTACTATATTTTTCCTTCAGTGTGAAGAACTTCCTTTAACCTTTACAGCCTATAAGACTGCCGGACTATAATATTAAACAGGAATTAGGCAATCTTTATTTTAGATATTCAGAATTAATTATTTTTGATCATTTGTTGCTTACGTTGAAGCTTGTGTTAAAACAGAGGTAACAAAGTATTTAAAAACTTTAAAAACCTTAAAAGAAGAAATAGTGTAGTGTAGCACAGATGTCACAAACTGCGTCCGTTAGAACACTGGACCGTTTCATGAGTGTAAGTACCGTGGCCCATGAGAAATTTGTGTAGACAACAAGATTCGGGTTCAGGTATTTTTGTTACTTTATGCCTATTCTCTATTCAGAGAATAATTTCAGCACTCTTAATTACATATTTTCTAACTTCTAAAGTGATGGAAGTCAACTTTTCAAATAGCTACACAACTTAGACGGATACTCAGGCGTGTGAGGGCAGCCAGCAGGGCGTGGTGTCAATAAGAGAATATGTGTCCTGTCCACAGGCATTGGTGGTACCAGGCTCTAGCCCATAGTTACTACATGGGAACACCAACCTGGCATTGCCAGATGTTTCAATACTGATGTGCCAGCTCCACATATTAAAATGTAGTAAATAATTCAAAAGGCTTAAAAAGGTTGTGTGTGCTAAACAACGCATCTCTGTAAATCAGATTTGTCCTATGGATGAGCAATCCATAGTGCTTGGATTAGCTAGTTTTTAACCAGTCTTCAAATACTGATATTTTGTAATTCTATAGAACTAGGTAAGACTGAAGAATATTAAGTCAGAGCCACCTACTAATAACTTTGGTATATTGCTGCTGCCCAAATAACATACTGCAGAATTTTAATGCAGAAAATAGAGGTTAGTCGTGTTTTGTTTTTGAATAATTATTAAGGTATAACAACTATGTTCAGTTATGGAGAAAAGAGAAAGGTCTTCGAGGACTCTAGTCTATATCAGAGAAAGCTTTTAGGAGACCTGTGAGGAGAGCTTTTGAGCTTTTATCCTATGTTAATGCACACGCGTGGTAGGTGGTTGGGGATCAACAGGATAAAATTCCAGTGGGGTCATAACTCTGGACTAGATTTATGGGACTCAGCTCAATCACCAAGTGTATTACTAAAAGGACGGTAAAAGCCTGCGTAAGGATCTAGCCATCGGTCACATGACCCGATCCAGGGAAGAGATAAAAGCTTATATGGATCCTGTGGAAGCCTGCCAATGCTTGTCTCCATAATACATGATAAAACTCTGACAGGAAACTACTCCTGGGAGTTTGGTATTAAATTAGCTCTCCTTTCTGCTGTTTTCAGATATCTAGGAATGGCTTTCTACTATGCTGGTAATGTAGAAGCCAAAAGATGAAAGTTCTATTTTAATATCGCTCCCATACCTTATCTTTTCTATCTCTGCTGAAACTGTTCAGAGGCGTGGAGATATTAGTGTGATATGCCCCATTCTCTGTGCTACAACTTTCTTCGAATAATATCACACACGCAAGAGCATCTTACTCTGTTTTACAAAATACGTATGCAAGTACTTTTGCTTTAGTCAGAGCAATTTTTGTCCCGAAAAATTAGAAGTCAGTCGGTCTAACTTACATTTAACTTTATGTCTATTTTATTTTACTTTATCTTAATTTTACTTTGCAAATAGAAATTACCATAATTGTTTCCGCACAGAAGCGTCTTTATTGAGAATAAATATGATCTTTGTGACAGAGAAGGTGGACCTTGGTATGCCCTGGGTGATGGGAGAGGAAGGTGAGAGGGGCAGAAGTGGGGAGCAGGACGGAGAGGAGGGTAGAAAACTATATTTGCCTAATGCGAATCCTCCTTGGAACCTCTGCAAATCTTCAATAAAATTTACTAAATTTACATTAAAAATTTTTTTAATTTTAAAAGTTATGGTAAAATACATCTAACAAAAAATTTATCATCTTTACCGTTTGCGAGTGTCAAGTTCATTGGCATTAAGTACACTTATATTATTGTGTGACTATCACCATCGCTTATCTCCAGAATATTTTCCTCTTCTCTTAATTCTCCATTTATTCATTCTTAATTTATTCACAGAATGAATAGTAGTCGTAGTAATCTTAATATTCATAGTAAATTTAGAATAGATGTTTAGATTTCCACATATATAGAGCAGGATCCAAGTTTCTCCAGATTTGAGAGGCAGGTGGGGTGGCTTCATAGGACGACTGGGCTACACATCAAAAAGAGGCTTTTCTTGGAAGGATGTAGAGCTGTGTTGTGGCCACCAGTGGAGGCAGATCCGTGGCCCTCGTGGGAACCCTGAGACAGGCGAGAAGTCAGGCAGCGGAGCAGAGCTTCAGGAGAAAGCACGCTTTCCACTCTGCATCTTCTGTGTGTCTGCTGTGTTCTGGTTTATGTATGCGCATCCTGCCGTATGTCTGCTCTTTCTTCAGGACAAAATCACGTTTCTACTATGGCTCTTGTAGGCAACTGCACTTCCCTCCTGTCCAAGTGCCACCAACCAACGAATTACAGATTCTGAATCCCCATTCCATGTCCCTCGGACAGAATCTGATGGCCTGGTTCATGGCCACTCAGCCTCACCTCCGATTTAGCTGTGCCTGTGGTGGAGAGTGCTGGACAGGCTCAGACATGGATCTTTGCTTTCTGTCTGGGAGCTCCTTTGATGCTAATGATGCCCGGGAGCTCACTTTGTCCGTGTCCACTGGCTTGGAGGTGTGAGGGAATCAACGTCTTCGGGTGTTGACATCCATTCAAACAACGAGGAGTGAGAGCTGCCTCATAAATGCTCCCACCCTTTCAGCCTTCTAGCACGTGATTCTGGGAGGCATTCTGTATATTTTTCTGGAACTTCAAGTAGAGTCAAACCCCTTGTGTCCACAGGGGAGCACTCAATAACACACCCTTATATTGGCTCTTCCTCCGTCTCTATCTAACTCTTTTCACCCCCTCACTCTGCTCACCGGGCTCACTTCCTGGAAAATGCATTTAATTCCTTTCTGATATCTAAACCAACTGGCTCACAAGTCTTGTCACAGGCCCTGCTTTTGGGGAGGCCATGCTGAGACAGGCTGTTTTGTGTCAGGTGTTTACTCATTTGTTATGGCTTCCATTGTGTCCCGCAGAAGATATGTTGAAGTCCTAACCCTCAGTACCTCATATTGTGACCTAATTTGGAACCAGGGCTATTGCAGATGTAACTAGTCTTTAATCCAATATAACTTGTATTCTGTTCAGAAGAGAAGAGACAAACACAAAGGGGAGAACACCATGTGATGATGGAGGCAAAGGTTGAAGTGTTACAGTTGCAAGCCAAGCAACAGCAAGAAATCTCCAGCAACAACCAGAAGCTAAGAAGAGTCAAGGAATGATTGACCTTTGCAGGTTTCAGAGGGAACATGGCCATCTGATATTTCGATTTTGGACTTCAAGCCTCTAGAACCGTGAGACAGTACATTTCTGTTGTTTTCAGCTACCTAGATTGTGGTTCTTTGTTGTAGCAGTTCTAAGAAACTAATTCACCAAAGTTGTAACTTCTGTTGCCAGATACTGAGAACATATGTGTGGCCTACTGTCCCCTCAGCAGGAAGCAGGCTGTAGGAGAGGTGAATGAGGGCGGGTTCTTTGATAAGGGGCGTGGCTACAATGGAAACCATGGGCATCTACAACATATGTGGAAATGTTTGTAAAAAGGTAAAATGATGATAACTGAAAAAATAATGTGGAGAATTGATTTAAAATCTATTAAAAAAGTAAAACTACTTTTCTCTTAACGCTGCAATAGCAATAATGATATGTTTTCCTGACTTTGGCTCTCCTCCTGATGTACAACTAGATCATGTTTTTCAGTCTAGGTAGTCAAGTAACATGACAAAATTCTGGCTGTAAATAAATTTAACTCAAGCTGATAAACGTACTTTTTTATTTCAAAATTTATTTTTTATTGCATTTTTTTTCCATTACCATTTATCTTCCTTATACTTTTCTTCTGGATATACAACTAGGCCATGTTTCTCAGTCTAGTTAGTCAAGTCATATGACAAAATTCTGGCCATAAATCCATTTAATTTAATAAGTTGATAAACATATTTCTGATGTAAGAGATATAGGTCCATATTGATTGATAAGAAGAAATATGATACAAAAAAGCAATCTGTAAATTAATATAGAGGTTTCTCAATCAGTACAATATCTCAGCTC